>BQNB010106380.1:0-19813 GCA_026074375.1 Tanacetum coccineum | reverse complement strand
ACAAAATTATCAAACCCGTCCAATGCCAACCAGTGATGATAGAAACGAAAAGGAATCGGCCCGTAATCATATGTAGACTCACGAAATAGAATGAGACGATGATCCGATAAATATCGCTCCAATGTAATAGCATTAATATTGGGGCAAGTATTCATCAAACCATCCGAGATAGATTTTAGGGTGAATATTTTCACAATAAATTCTAAAAGAGCTATTAACATAAGAAGTTCTTCTTCACCCTTATGAAAAAAAAAACGTTCACATGCCCCATTCATTCGCCTATGTTACTAAAGACCTTAAAAATACTCATACAAATAATCCAATTAGGTGCCAAGAAAAATACAATTACATATCTATTAATGCTTTGCTTTTGTAATTAACAACATTGACTATAATTACAATGATATTTATAGTGTTTTTTGATATCTCTAAAATAATTACAAATAGTGTCATTATAAATAACTAACTTATTTTTCACCGCCCATATATCGTGATGAAACTTCATGCTTTTTAATCGTGGTAGCCGGTAAGCCTAACAAAGCAACTAAATAATTTCTTAACTGATTGAATATAGAGGTTAAATCATGATAGAACAATATAATCTTAAAGAATAAAAGAACACATTCTACCCATTCATTTTTCATTAAATACAAAAACAATTAAAAAATTACACTTTTCATTTCTTTTTTAAAAATAAAATATCTTGCAAACTGTAAATCCTCAAACGACAAAAAATACACCATCGCGACAAGAATTAAATCATCTTTCTATAGAGGGGCACTTTTATATACTATCGACGAACTTTTTTTCGAAATTTTTTTTCACTCACGTCTGCAAAAATCACATGTGATTTGTAGCACAATCACATGTGATTTCTGATACAAATCACATGTGATTTTTTCAGACGTAACTAAAAAATCGATTTCATATACTTTTGACGACTTTTTAGTGTTAAGATTTCCGCCAAAAAAAATTACACGTGATTTGTTGTTTTTAAAAATCACATGCTATTTCATAAATCGCATGTGATTTCACAAATTCACTTATGATCTTTAAAGTAATAAATCACGTGTGATTTCATAAATTCATAAATCGCATGTGAATTTAAAAATTTACGTGTGATTTTTAATTTAAGAAATCACATGTGATTTCTCGTATCACGTGTGATTTTTTTTGGGCGGAAAATTTTAAAAAAAAATCGTCAAAAGTATATAAAAGTGTCCGTCTATAGAAAGATAATTTAATTCTCTTCGCGATGGTATAATTAAATTTACGTCAAACGAAAAAAATACACCATCGCGACGAGTATTTTTTTTATCTTTCTATAAGGGGCACTTCTATATACTTTCGACGAACTTTTTTTCCGAATTTTTTTTTCAGTCACGTCTGAAAAAATCACATGTGATTTTGTAAAATCACATGTGATTTTTTCGGACGTGACTGAAAAGAATAATCGAAAACAAAGTTCGTCGAAAGTATATAGAAGTGCCCCTCTATAGAAAGATGATTTAATTCTTGTCACAATGGTATGTTTCGTTTTGCGTAACGATTAACGTTTTGTGAGATATTTAATTTAAAAAAATAGGATGAAAGTGAGTTTTTTAATTAAATTAAAATCTCATTAGATGGAATAAATGGATGGTTGAGATAAAGTGAATTGTTCTTTAATTAGATAGTGTTCTATATAAAAAATTTCTCCCTAAATATAATGATATTGCGCGACTAAGATGTCAACAATATTTACGAAGAATAATGCTACATCCACTAAAAGTTACAAAATATTTTTCACACAATAACATGTCAAGTAATTGTACCAATTATCTTGTATGATATTTTCTCTTTCTTATTTTTCACCTACTATATTCATTTGACATGTCATTATGTGGTCGAAGTTTTGTAAACTTTGAGTGGAAGTAGCAATTCTCATTTATGAAAGGTTTGTGAGGAACGAGTTGCTTTTATTCATTTATGAGATTATAAACAATATTAATATTAGTGTAATCAACAATGTATTACATTGCACTGGCATGTGGTAAAGGATGCCCATTTGGTATGCACTTTACGTGTTGTTTTATAAATTGCAAATATGTAGCCTTAATTGCATTTGAAACTTTTTTATGTAACTGAATTGAGTTATTGAGCTATAAGGGTCATATGAGCAAAACTACAAGTGATGTTTGTGGTTATGTTAGATATATTCCCGTTAACGTACATCAAGATTCTTTAATTTACGTGAAGAAGGCATATAAATGGATCATGATTTAAGCTAGAAGTAAATCTCGATACGGTTGCAACTAGGATGTCAACAAAATTCTTAATAAACACATATAATCAACAATGTATAACGCACATTGTACGGTAAATAACAATGTGTTGTGTTGTAAGTATTAATTACTATGTCTAATTAAAGGGTAGTATGCCTTTGAAAATTGTGAGACCAAATTTTATATTAAAAAAATAACTTCGATAATGGTGAGGTGAAGAGTACTAACGGTCGTTACGTAACGACGCCAACTTTAAAAAAAATTAACGTTAATATTTAAAAAAAAATACTTTGCAATGTTAGTAACTTTGCAACGAAACGGTAACCCACGGACTATTTTCATAAAAAAAATTATCAACAATTTACGGAAATAATATTTGGAGTTATCGCTCCGTTTCACAATTAGTCTCTCGGCGGAGCGCAGGTTGCAAACCTCGTTTAAATAATCTACAAGTATATTTACTACCTTAACTTTTCAAATCTTGGTTTTCCATAATTTTTCCCGGTATGTTATTGTTTCTTATTGTTTTAGAGAATTTTAATATACATCAATTAATATAGTTAAGGGTAATAAGTTTTATAAATATGTGGATTATTAAAAAAAGAGTAAACTGCAAAATACATCCATGTGGTTTGAACTTTCTCACATAATACATTCATGTCAGAAACTATTGGCAGTATACATCCTTCGTTAGGCAAACGTTTGCCACAATACATCCCTGAGGACGAACGACGCAAATATTTTTCCGTTATCTTCTCACGAGGGATGTATTGTGTAAAAAACCCACAGGGATGTATTTTGAAAAAAAAAATTAATTTTTTTTTGTTTTTTAAAATTTTTTATAATTTTTTATAATTATTATTATTAATATTATTATTATGATTATTATTATTATTATCGGCCTTTTTTAATTTTTTTATATTATTAATAAATTTTTTTGTTTTTTTATCTGTTTGGTACGTTTTTTCGTTTCTGTTCATTTTTCTCCGACGTTATTATACGTTTTCGTACGTTTTCATACGCTTTCATCCGCTTTTATCAGTTTAAATATGTTTTGGTAAATTTTTATACGATTTTGTACGTTTTGGTACGTTTTATAAGTTATTTATCCGTTTTTGTACGTTTTTTTCTGATTTGTCCGCTTTTGTACATTTTCATCCTTATTGATTATCAGTTTTTATCCTTTTTTTTTCGGTATAAAAACGTATTAAAATGTACAAAAACAAAAAAAAAATGTAAAAAACAATGTACAAAAACGTACGTTTTACGTTTTTTTACATTTTTGCACATTGTTTTTTTGTTTTTGTACGTTTTAATACGTTTTTATACTTTTTGATACATTTCGTATGAAAACGTATAATAACGTCGGAGAAAAACGGACAAAAACGAAAAACGGATAAAAAAGCGGATGAAAGCATATGAAAACGTACGAAAACGTATAATAACGTCGGAGAAAAACGGACAAAAACAAAAAAAAACGTACCAAACAGATAATCTTTTTTTATTAATAATATACAAAAATAAAATTTTGGCCGATAATGATCATAATTTATTAATAATATAAAAAAACAAAAAAACGTAATATAGAAAAAGAAACGAAAAAACGTAATATAGAAAAAAAAACGTAATATAGAAACGAAAAAACGTAATATAGAAAAAACAAAATAACGTAATATAGAAACGAAAAAACGTAATATAGAAAAAAAAACGAAAAAAATTATTAATAATATATTTATTAATAATATAGAAAAAGAAACGAAAAAAAGTACCAAACAGATAAAAAAACAAAAAAAATTATTAATAATATAAAAAAATTAAAAAAGACCGATAATAATAATAATAATCATAATAATAATATTATTAATAATAATTAAAAAAAAAATTAAAAAAATTTTAAAAACAAAAAAAAAATTAAATTTTTTTTTTTTTTTCAAAATACATCCCTGTGGTTTTTTTACACAATACATCCCTCGTGAGAAGATAACGGAAAAATATTTGCGTCGTTCGTCCTCAGGGATGTATTGTGGCAAACGTTTGCCTAACGAAGGATGTATACTGCCAATAGTTTCTGACAGGGATGTATTATGTGAGAAAGTTGAAATCACAGGGATGTATTTTGCAGTTTACTCTTAAAAAAAGTTAAAATTGTAAAATTTACGATAAGCTTTTGATAGAGTCAAGGAACTTTCCTGTAAATATGCTACATCACTGATCAATATACAAGTTAAACGTATAACTATTTGAACTTCATGTTATGTGTATCTTTAGATCTTTTAAATTAATTGGTTGTTTTTGAGTGTTACTCGAGACAATATGCATGTAGAATGAATAAGTGGTGTGCGAATCATCATTACAAACAAGACCCGTGCATCGCAGGGCAATGTTGACTAGTACAATAGAAAAGATTAAAAAGTTTGATCATTTAATAAGAAAATTAAAAGTTGTATACAATACAACAATAAAATGTGTTAAGTTCGTTGTAATTTTTTTACCATGATCCCTTAATTAAATTGTTCCAATCTATAATACTTTTATAATTTTTGCCCTTATATTTTTATAATGATAAATACTTATTCTTACTCTGTGTACGGACGCGAAAAATGTAGTGGTTTCGATCTTATGATAATTTCACAACTCGCGTTCGGAGGTAAAAAACTACTGTAAAACAAAGTGTTATCAAATACCAAAAAATCTTTCACAACAACCAGAAGATAGTTAACATGTGAATGTGACACAACCGTTCGCCCATATATGGAATTGAAACCAAATCGTGAGCACTCCAATGATGACTTGTAAATCTACCGGTGTGTACGCAAGACCGTATCTCGAAAGTGTTTGATGCGTAGAATGCATGATCACCGATGGAATAGTAGCTAGGTTAGTTTGACAACCATATATCAAGATGTGGGCAACGGTGGAGAAACTGACGAAAGCAATGAATACAACAAGTTTTAGTTTGTTTCACTAAGAATGAGATGATACGGTGAAGCAATATGTAACCTAGTCATTTTTCATTCAAACATATCATGTTGAGTCCTAAAGTGATGAAAAATCATTTGCATGGTCTTAGACAGCTTTAAGAAATAATGTGCGCCATGTTTAAAAAGGGTGCTAGGTGAATACAAATGATTAAATTTGTCATGTCATATTTCATTATAAGATACATCAATCGACCATCGAAACGTTGTCGTTGACTGGTGTTTGGGTAAAAAAAGTCGGCCCAAGCCTCTATTTATTTTTTATTATAAGAAGTTGTGTATCACACACATCACCAGACACTTACAAATACACGTGTTTCTTCGGGGTGTATCCTTAAAACTTCCATAGACATGCACGTAGATCTATCAAAGGGTTTGACCTTTTGGGGGTTTCTTTTGATCATGCTTTGGGGGTTTTCGGTGACGGAAGGTTGTGTTTGGTTGGTCAAGATACAATCTTTAGGGTTGGATTTTGGGTTTTTCTTTTTTTGTTGGTGGGTTGGTGTTAGCCTTAAAATATGTTGACTAATACGGAATTACACTAGTTATCATTAGGCAAGACATGCAGGGACTAGAATTGTTAAGTTAGAATAGTTTCTCTTTTCTTGACTTATAAATACCTCCTTCATACTTCCATGGAGGGTGAGGATTCATTTGTATCATTTCACCAAAGTGTGTGTGTGTTCTTTCTCTTTCTAAAACACATACACATCCTTCCTTTTTTTCTCTCTCTAAATAATATGGCTAAGTTCTTGTTTAATCCTCCCCGACCTCCGGATGATCTCGTTTAGCTAGTGATTTCTTATTGTGTACATTTGGTTATGTTTATGATGGATCCGTATTCTATCAAAGGTATAGTTTATTTTTGTAATATAGTGTAGCTTTAACTTTTGAATGTTGTGTTTGGTTGGTTGCGATACCGTATTTAGGGTTTTAATTTTGGGTTTTTTTGGTGATTGGTGTTCTATTAATGGTATTTATGTGTTTTTAGGTTTGTTACGTTTTTGTTAAAAAAACTAGGTATTGTTAAAATGATAGTCGGTAGTGGGTTTGTGATAAAAAAAATGATCTTTAACTGTTATGGGTTTACATTTAATTAGGTTTTATGGAGTTGATGAAAATTAGTGGTTTTAGTTATGTTGATTAAGGTGAATGTGAATGTAAATGTGAATGAAAATTAGGGGTTTTAATTATGTTAAAAATGGTGAGTCTGAAGTGGGTTTGTGATAATTTTTTTTTTTTGATTTTAACTTTTTTTGAGGTTACATTGAATGGGTTTTTATGAAATTGATGAACCGATATCTAGGCGTGGCAAACCTCATTCGAAGAGGGGATGCGGCCATGGCTGGTATTTGGGTTTTGCTTTTAAATATGCAGACTTGTGTTTCATATACGCACATTGGTTTACTGGCGGGGCAGCCTCACCCTGGGACTGTAACCATGGTTGGTATTCAGTTTTGGATTATACGCACCAGTTTTTTTCTTCACATACGCCATATGCTTTGTATATGTACCATATATCTTTTTTTCGGATTATTGGTGGAGAACTATTACGATGTTCAGTATTCGGTTCCGAAAGGTACATGGTACATATGTGGATCATGTGATGTCCTTTTTTTCGAGGTTTAATACTGATCAATACTTATGAGGTGTTCCGTCATAAATGAACTTTTTTGAATAACTTAGTGGAGGCGATGAGGATTGTTGTATGCATATCTATACTCCAAAAAGCATAATTTACCGACTCCATTATATTGGCGGGGCAACTGGGCTCTATCTATGGTTGCAGCCAAAGGTAAACTTGATGATTTGAGGGAAAAAAATGAGACGTTTAGCTTTCTTGTGATTGTTGTTTTGCATGGAACAGGCCCAATGGGTGTTTGGATTAGCACTTTAATTCAAAAACATGGCTACTCGAATTCTGGGTATTTTTTCGGTACAATTCCGCTTTAGTATTGGTACCGAATTAGAGGTCTCAGATTTTTTTGGCTCGATTCATGGTACCGGTTTCGTACCATGTATCGGGAGTCGGTACCGTTTCGATACGGTTCCGGTTCGGTACCGAAATCGGATCAAAATAATCGTCCTTATATTATTATTATCATTATCATTATCAATATTATTATTGTTATTATTATAACATCATTTTTATTAGAATTCATAATATTTGCAAAAAAGTTAGTTAGAAGCCGAGATACTATCTAGACGTCACTTTTCTAACGACAACAAACTGGGTTTATTATTATTATTATATCACTTTATTAAGAAACACACACACACACACACACACACACACACACACACACACACACACACACACACATATATATATATATATATATATATATATCCGAGATATTATAAGAGGCCTCATTTCTCTACCTATAATAAGAAAGATAATCCTACTAAATATATGAACAACATGTGTCCTAATATCTTGAGTTATAGAGAACTTTCCGATCCGCTTCAGCAAGCTAACCACATCCTTCTTTGATTTTCTAAACAAGAGAATGAAAGGAGAGTAAACCATATCCAAAAGCCACACACTTAGGCTCATACTTGACACGTTTACGTTGTGTCGCACCAATCACCACCCGACCAGGCACGAAATCAGCCATTTAGTTTGCATAAGAGGGGGGACCAGTCAGATCCACAAGCCTACATCCTACGTTGTGTCGCATCAATCACCACCCGACCAGCCACGAAATCAGCCATTTCAGTTTGCATAAGAGGGGGGAGGGGACCAGTCAGATCCACACACACATCAAGCCCTACATCCTACGATTAAAGTAACATATCCGTTAGACGTAAAGGTTTGTCACCCCCCCCCCCCTCCGATTCCCCCTGAGTTAAGATCAACATGAGACCCCATTATTTGTATATAGATCATAATGTATCAATCTCTATCCAGCCTATTTTTTTTCATCAAAAATTGAAAAAAAACCAACACTTTCACCTCTTTTTTAAATAAAATACTTAACAAACGGTAAATCGCCACACCGACAAAAAATCAACACCATCGCGGACAGTATTTTTTTAATCTTTAGTAGACGGTGACACGATATACTTTTGAAGGAACTTTTTTTCGATTTTTTTTCAGTCACGAATTGCGAAAATCATATATGGTATTTCGTATAACGAATCATATATGATTTCATGAAATCATATATGATTTCATAAAATCATAAGTAGAATAATAGGGTGATTCTAACGAACTTGTTTTTCAATTTAAGGTCCAGTCACGAATTGCGAATCATATATGATTTCATAATATCATATATAAATTTCATAAAATCATATATGATTTGTGATTCCGACGAATTTTTTTTCAATTTTGTTTCAGTCACGAATTGCGAAAATCATATATGATTCGTCATACGAATCATATATGATTCGTCATACGAATCATATATGATTCGTATAACGAATCATATATGATTTCATAAAATCATATATGATTTCATAAATCATATATTAATTTATAAATCGTAGATACTATCTTCATAAAATCATAAAAAATAATTCGTCGAAGATAAATAGAGTCGCCTCCGCACCCTCTAAAAGATAATGGTAATTTCTCAGGTCGCGATGATATGATTTTGTTTTGGCGTAACCGATTACCAGTATGTGTGATATTTAATTTTTTTATTCAAAGTGGAAGAGTGGGTTTTTTTTATTTTTGAGATGAAAAAAAATGATGGCTGTCGATTGGTTCATTCCGATGGGTCCCTATGACAAATATTAGATTTATCTTGAACTTTTGCCAGTCAAATAAGAAGGGGGGGGGGGGGGTGGGGGGGGGGGGGGGGAGGGGGGGGGGGGGAGGGGGGGGACCAGTCCAGAATCCACAAACACATCAAGACCCTACATCTGATTTTTTTTTTTTTTTTTTCCCATCAAAAAAAAAAAAAAACCCTTTCAACTCTTTTTTAAAAATAAAATATCTTACAAACGGTAAATCGTCACACGACAAAAAATACACCATCGTGACGAGTATTTTTTTATCTTTCAGTAGACGGTGACACGATATACTTTCGAGGAACTTTTTTTCCGATTTTTTTTTCAGTCACGAATTGCGAAAATCAATATAGATTCCGTATAAACGAATTCATAAAGTGAATTCGTACAACGGAACATATATGATTCATATAACGAATCATATATGATTTTATGAAATCATAATCATATATGATTTCATGAAATCATATATGATTTCATAAAATCATAATATATAATTTGTGATTCTAACGAACTTTTTTTCAATTTTGTTTCAGTCACGAATTGCGAAAATCATATATGATTTGTGATTCCGACGAACTTTTTTTATTTTTGTTTTCGTCAACGAATTCGAAAATCATAAATGATATCATTCATACGATTCAATATGATTCGTATAACGAATCATATATGGATTTCATAAAATCAATATGATATAATCATATATATTTTATAAAATCGGTATATATCTTCATCAAATCATAAAAAAAATTCGTCGAAAGTATATAGGTCGCATCTTATAGAAAGTAATTTAAATTCTCGTACGCGATGATATTTTTTATTTGCGTATCGATTAACAGTGTGTGAGAATATTTATATTAAGAAAAAAATGTAAGAAAGTCGGTTTTTTTTTTTTCGATAAAAAAAATGAGTGGCTGTATTGTTCATTGGGTCTATGACGAATATTAGATCCTATATATGAACTTTTGCGAGTTTTGCAATAAGAGGGGGGGGGACCAGTCAGGATCCACAACCATCAAGCCCTACGATCCTAACGATTAAGTCACATACCGTTAGACGTAAATGTGTTGTCAACCCCCCCCCCCCCCCCGAGTTAAGATCAACATAGAATCATTATTTGGTATATAGATCCCACAAATGAATTCAATCTCCCCGACCATGCTATTTTTTTCAATCAAAAATAAAATAAAAAAACCACGTTTCACCTATTTTTTAAAATAAAATATATTACTAAACGTAAAATCGTCACACGACAGAAAAATACACCATCGCGTCAGTATATTTTTTATCTTTCAGGAGACGGGTGGACACATATACTTCGAGTAACATTTTTTTTTTCGATTTTTTTCTCAGTCACAATTGCGAAAATCAATCTGAATCGTACAACGAATCATATAGATTCGTAAACGAATCAATAATCTTCGTACAAACAATTCATATATGATTTTAAAAAATCATAAATCATATATGTATTTCATAAAATCAATAATATATAATTTGTGATATCTAACGAACTTTTTTTTCAATTTTGATTCAGTCACGAATGCGAAAATCAAATATGATTTTAAAAAATCAATATAGATTTGTGACTCCGACGAACTTTTTTTATTTTTGTTTCCGTCACGAATTGCGAAAATCATATATGATTCATTCATATGAATCATATATGATTCGTATAACGAATCATATATGATTTCATAAAATCATATATGATATAAATCATATATGATTTTATAAAATCGTATTATACCTTCCAAAAAAATCATAAAAATAAAATCGTCGAAAGTAATAGTGTCGCCCCTCTATAAAAAGATAATTTAATCTCGTCGGCGATGATATGTTTTGTGTTTTGCGTAACGATAACAGTGTGGTGAGATATTTAATTTTAAAAAAATCTGGGAAAGTGGATTTTTTTTTTTATTTTTTGATGAAAAAAATTAGTGGCTTGATTGGTTTATTGGTTCTATGACAAATATTAGTCTATGACAAATAATCATGATTTTATAAAACAGTTAGATGTAAAGGTTGTCAACCCCCCTCAATCCCCCCGCGCAGATTTAAGATCAACATAGACCCATTATTTTTTATAGATCCAGAATCATCTCAACCATCATGTTTTTCATCAAAAATAAAAAAAAAAAACCACATTTCACCTCTTAGTTTACAAAATAAAAAATCTTACAAACGGTAAATTCGTCACAACACGAGCAAAAAATACTCCATCGCGACGAAGTATTTTTTTATCTTTCAGTAAGACGGGTGACACGTAAAAAACTTACGAGTACTTTTTTTTTGATTTTTAATTTCAGTCAACGAATGCGAAAATCATATATGATTATCGTAATAAACGAATCATATATGATTTGTACAACGAAATATTATAAGAATCATATAACGAATCAAGATATGATTTTATGAAATCATAATCATATATGAATTTCATAAAATTTATATATGATTTCATAAAATCCCTAATATATAATTTGTGATTCTAATACTAACTTTTTTTCACTTTTTTTCAAGTCACGAATTGCAAAATCATATAATGATTTTGTGATCAGACAACTTTTTTATTTTGTTTCCCGTCACACGGAATGCGAAAATCATATATGATTTCATTCATACGGAATCATATATGAATCCCGATAAACGAAATCATATATGATTTTCATAAATCATATATGATATAAATCATATATGATTTTATAAAATCCACTTCAGCAAGCTAACCGCATCCTTCTTTGATTTTCTAAATAAGAGAATGAAAGGAGAGTAAACCATATCCAAAAGCCACACACTTAGGCTCATACTTGACACGTTTACGTTGTGTCGCATCAATCACCACCCGACCAGGCACGAAATCAGCCATTTAGTTTGCATAAGAGGGGGGGACCAGTCAGATCCACAAGCCCTACATCCTACGTTGTGTCGCATCAATCACCACCCGACCAGCCACGAAATCAGCCATTTCAGTTTGCATAAGAGGGGGGAGGGGACCAGTCAGATCCACACACACATCAAGCCCTACATCCTACGATTAAAGTAACATATCCGTTAGACGTAAAGGTTTGTCACCCCCCCCCCCCTCCGAGTTAAGATCAACATAGACCCATTATTTGTTATAGATCCAATGAATCAATCTCAACCATCTATTTTTTCATCAAAAATAAAAAAAACCACTTTCCACCTCTTTTTTAAAAATAAAATATCTTACAAACGGTAAATCGTCACACGACAAAAAATACACCATCGCGACGAGTATTTTTTTATCTTTCAGTAGACGGGTGACACGATATACTTTCGAGGAACTTTTTTTTGATTTTTTTTTCAGTCACGAATTGCGAAAATCATATATGATTCGTATAACGAATCATATATGATTCGTATAACGAATCATATATGATTCGTATAACGAATCATATATGATTTCATGAAATCATATATGATTTCATAAAATCATAATATATAATTTGTGATTCTAACGAACTTTTTTTCAATTTTGTTTCAGTCACGAATTGCGAAAATCATATATGATTCGTATAACGAATCATATATGATTTTATAAAATCATATATGATTTCATAAAATCATATATGATTTCATAAAATCATATATGATTTGTGATTCCGACGAACTTTTTTTCAATTTTGTTTCAGTCACGAATTGCGAAAATCATATATGATTCGTTATACGAATCATATATGATTCGTATAACGAATCATATATGATTTCATAAAATCGTATATATCTTCATAAAATCATAAAAAAAAGTTCGTCGAAAGTACATAGTGTCGCCCCTCTATAAAAAGATAATTTAATTCTCGTCGCGATGATATGTTTTGTTTTGCGTAATGATTAACAGTGTGTGAGATATTTAATTTTAAAAAAAAATGTGGAAAGTGCGTTTTTTTATTTTTAATGAAAAAATAAGTGGTTAGGATTGCTTCATTGAGTCTATGACAAATATTATATCTATATTGAACTTTTGCCCCCCTCCCCCCAATCGAGCCTAATATTAACTTTCTTACCAGCTGAAAACCCCGACCGATATCAGATGTCGACAAAGATAACATTCAATTTATGATGATATTTATGATTAAAGAAAGCTTTTAAAATAAAACCATAATATCATATACTCCATCGCATAGACCATTGATGTCATATCCTCAATGATTATGTTCACCTTCTACTCTAAGTATTTAAATGTTACTAACTCCATGATGACCTTAATTTTGTGAAATATTACCCCTT
This sequence comes from Tanacetum coccineum, assembly GCA_026074375.1. Lineage (NCBI taxonomy): Eukaryota > Viridiplantae > Streptophyta > Magnoliopsida > Asterales > Asteraceae > Tanacetum > Tanacetum coccineum. Next base: position 6,582 of record BQNB010106380.1, on the reverse strand, counting down.
TAGGGTAAAAGACTTTAAAAATATCAATCGTGCCAACTATGTCATGAAGTGGGCCTAAATCGTGTTCAATTCGTCGATCCTACAGCATATCACAAATTATTTTTATCTTTTTTTTACGGTATAGGTAAAAAAACTTGGGTTTCAACACCATCTATTCATCTTTTTTTTCATCGTTTGATTAAATTTGACGTTACCACACTATCCATTCATGTATCCATCACAGTGTAGCATATTACAATGAAAAATGCGGTTTGTTCGGGTCTTATCCGTGGGGCTGAGATAGGAACTTTGGGTCACAAGATTTCACATTTATTTTTTGCGGATGACGTGGTGATTATCTCAGATTGGAACAACCAAGATATGGGTAATATTATTCGTGTGCTGCAGGTTTTCTTTCTTGCTTCGGGTCTAAAAATTAACGTCTCTAAATCTAATGTGTATGGGCTTGGGGTGAGTCCTCAGGACGTTGAGGACATGGCTTCTCATACAGGTTGCGGCCCAGGTACTATCCCTTTCTCCTATCTCGGTTTACCTCTTGGAGCGAATATGCACTTGACTGCCAATTGGCAGCCCCTAATCGATAGGTTTCAGACTAAGTTATCGGCGTGGAAAGCTAGCACTCTATCTATTGGGGGTCGTTTAACTCTCATAAAGTCGGTTTTAGGAAGTCTCGGCATATATTATATGTCCATTTTTAAATGCCCAGATTCTGTCATCAACTCCCTTGAAGCTATGCGGGCTTCTTTTTTCTGGGGGGAAGCGGGGAGATAAAGAAAATGGCGTGGGTTAAATGGGAGAATGTTCTCGCCTCGTTTGATAAAGGTGGGCTGGAAATCGGGAGTTTAAAAGCGTTCAATCTCGCTCTTCTTATAAATTGGTGATTGGAGTTACGTCAATAGCCCAGATTATTATGGGCCTCGTGTTGTTCAAGTAATTCATGGGGTGAAACTGTTTTTGACTTAAAAAGGATGCTCTTGCAACGGTGTTTGGTCCTCTATTTATCTCCATCATATGCGAAGCTCCCACGATCAAAATATTATTCCACCTGAAAAATACGTTATGTTCATAATGTGGGAGATGGTTCTTTATTCTTTTTCTGGAAGACAATTGGTGATGAATTGGTCCTTTGATGCTAAGGTTTAAAGCAATTGTACATTTTAGATGTTAATAAGGATTGTCGGCTCTCGTGATCGCGGTTCATGATGCTTGGATTTGGAACGGGAAGCGTCCTATCATTGGATCGCGAAATGAAGCCGCTTTAGGCCCTTATTAGTTTCATAATTGGGGCATGTTACTTTTTGGAACTAGGGCCGATTCGTGGAGATGGACTTGGAGAATGATGTTTTTTACAGTTCGCGGAGATAAAAAGGGATCTCATATAGACGACCTTGTCTGTTACCGTCAATTTCCCCTTGCTACGGCATGGGTTGAAAGTGTTCCATCGAAAACTTATAGTTGCGGAGGGCATCGAGATTACCTTCACATCGATGTCCAATATGTAACAGTGGGATGGAGTCTTATTGATCACATTTTCTTTGATTGTGAGGTGGGCTTCTAATATTTGGCGTTATGTTCGTGTGTGGACCAGTAACATGACATTGCTTCTTTCTCCTCTTGGTTCGATTGGGTATCATTGGTTCGAGATTGGGGAGCCTAAAGAGTGATAAAGGAACTGGGTTCCACGACCTGTCATCATTGTGGCCTTAGTTTTGGTGTTATGGTCGTTTTGTTATAGCGTCACATTTTCTCTAATTCTATGAGAAAAAGAAAAAGTGATATTTTTGATTCTATTCGTTTATTTTCTTTTTCGTGGCTTAAAAGTAGAGGTCGTAAAGTTAATTGTTGGAATTCTTGGCTCACGAAGCCTTTGTAATTCTCCTTCTAGCTGCTTGCTAGAGTGGTTGTCTTTATAAATCATTGTTAAAAAAAAAAGTGATCCAACTAGAAATGTAGTATCGGATATTAATTTTAAAGCTATTTCTTTTCTTGGAGCCCACATTTTTCTATCATGAAGCTAAAAATGGAGTATATATGGAAACAATAATGCGAAAATGTGGTCCACTTCTATCACTAAATGGTCCCTGAAAAATATAATTCTTCGAACGATCACTATTATATTTCCAAACTTTGACGTATGATAAAACATATTATCGACGTTTTTTCCTTAAATGAAACATGGTACAATATGGGAAAAATCAGATTTAGACGAGATTTCCCGAGGAAAGTAAAAAACCTAGAGATAACAACTTTACTTCACAAGAAGAAATAAATATTGTTACAAACTAAATATCCATTCATTTTGTTTCCGTTTTGTTTATATATAAAGTTCATTTATATATAAAGTTCATTTATTTCTTCTTTTTGTTCTCTACACATTGATTTATGGGTAAGATACATTTAGAAAAAACATCTTGTTTGGCCAAAATCATGGTATATCTAATACGAACACAAAGGATATCATCACGATTTCATACATACTACACCGCGATATATCATGCAAGTTCGGGTCATTCCCTTGAAAAACGATAAAAAGTTACTTCTAATTTCTTTTGTTAAACGTGGTATGATATATGCATCAATTTCCTTAATCATGTATGATATAACTCAAATGTAAAAACAAACATGAACATGATAAAACTTCAGATTTTCCCATCCTAAACTCAAAAACAGAATCATCGTTTTAACATTTCAAAGATAAAAAATGATCTCACATTTCTGGTGTACACGTCCTGTTTCTGTGTGAACGTCGCTGCGTATATAAGCCGATAATGTTTGGTTCCTACTACTTGCTTTAGCTCTTCCTAATTTGGTAGTCGAGCTAATGTAGATGCTCATTTTGTTTATAACTACTAACGATGACTTATATTAAAAATATGCGAAAAATAACCTTAAGGGCAATGTTCGGATGCATAATCATGTGTACCATTATCATAAGAGAACATGTTAGATAGGTAACTGCGTAGAAGAAAAAAAAGAGAAGTGCAAGCAACTAATCAAAAACTAACATTTATACGCATACGGTAATAGGAACCTTGAGATGAGTTGGGTGTCGAGTACCGATGTGTCAACTAACTAACCAACTAGGTAGACGTCTCACGGATGCGAAGTAATAGAGTAAAGTTCCACCTTCCAGAAGTCTTTACTTAGAGGGCGGTTACCGCTTTTCTTCATGCAAACAAAGGTCACCGTTCGCCCCACACTTCAGAAATAGTACAAGAAAATGAATACACGAGATAGAAAGGTCTAATGACCTATCCTTCTTCCATACTAACAGCGAGTTCATTGTCTTTACGAACGAGTGGAGCGTCATCAATGTGAGTTATGCGTGGAGTTTCACCTAAATAGTTAAATTAAACAGTGGCGTTTGTTGTTTCGAGTCCCCCACCTTCGGCTCCTAATGGTACCCTAGTTCTCCATAGGCGTCTAAAGACAAAGTAGAGTGAAGGCTTCTCTTGAGAGAAGCCTGCCAGCTTACTATAGTAAGGGAAGAGTGCGTTATTTCACAGTGGTAGGGGGTTCATCCTCAATTAGCATCACATGCAACTTTGATCGAGAGTAGCGCCTCAGACTCACTGGTATGCCAAAGCCCAATGCTAGAGATTGACTTAGGCACAATGGCCTGTTTGAATAGAATTGTAAACTGACCTCTATCGCTAAACCTCATATGTTTACTTGTTCTTATGTCGCTAACGCGTACCTTTGTCAAATAGTAACTCTCGATTGACGATTTCTGTCGGGTTGATTGCTTGCTTCCAAAGCCCTAAGCAAGAGGTCCCATGTTTGTAAAGAGAGATTATTGATTGTGTTTTGAGTGATGACATAAGATGGTTACATGTGTATAGATAATATACATGTAGCTTATTTGATAAGCAATCACAATCCTAACCCTAATAGACTCAAACACATAATTGAGCTTGGTCCACTAAACTAGTTATCTAATACTCTCTCGCAGTTTAAATATGAGGCTTTTGAACGGACAAACTAGAACATATGTTGAAAGCCGCTTCTTTTTTTCTTCTATCATCTTCTTTATTGTTTGTTTGAGCGGAAGCATAGTTGTATCTGGCTGCATAGCTGTTTGTTGCTTGCAGCTTCCTCCTTTTACGTGATGCTTTTTTCGCCTCATGGTTTGCTTTGCCTTTTGGTAGGAGCGGCAATATGTGACCATATATTTTGAAAAAAGACAATGATCTCCATGGTAAAATAAAGAGTAATGATGGTGAAACAAAATTGATTAATTGATGGCTATATCAACATAATATTTGTGCTATAACGGCGGGTTTTGGATGCTAAGATTTATTGGATAAAAAATGCCTAATTAAACAAAACAATAAAGTGAAAAATAAGGGGATCCCTCCGGATCACCAGCAAGTAGCCGATGATCGGAGGACAACTATCTTGTGATGGGATGTACCTAAAGCTCCGATACTATGTAAAGAGAAATTAGTGATTGTGTTTTATATGATTACATAACGTGGTTATATGTGTATTTATAATAATCATATAGCTTATTTGATAATCACAACCCTAACCCTAATGGTCTCAAGCGCACAATTACGCTTGATCTACTAAACTAGTCATCTAATACTCCCCTGCAGTTTAAATAGGAGGCTTTTGAACGAACAAACTAGAACACATGTTGAAAGCCACTTCTTTCTTTTTCTATCATCTTCTTTGTTGTTTGTTTTAGCGGAAGAGTAGTTGTATTTAACGGCATAATTGTTTGTTGCTTACGACTTCCTCCTTTGCATGACGTTTTTTTACGTCATGCTTTGCTTTGCCTTTAGAGTGGAGCGACAATATGCGACCAAATATTTAAAAAAAAGACAATGATCTCCATGGTAAAAAAAGAGTAATGATAAGACAAATTTGATTAATTGGTGGCTATATCAACATAATATTTGTGCTATGACGGCTAAGGTTTATTGGATAAAAAAGACCTAATTAAACAAAACAATAAACTGAAAATAAGGGGATCCTTCCGGATCACCGGCAAGTAACCGATGACCGGAGGACAACTATCTGGTGATGGGTTGTACATAAAGCTCTGATATATCATGTAAAGAGATATTATTGATTGTGTTTTGTGTGATTACATAAAATAGTTACATGTGTATTTATAATAAACATGTAGCTTATTTGTTAAGCAATCACAATCCTAACCTTAATGGACTCAAACACACAATTAGCTTCGTCCACTAAACTAGTCATCTAATAATATTGTCCTATCCTTAACGAAAACGCGAACTCGATCAATCGGCTTTACTTTAGCTACATAGATAGTTTTACGGTTTTACCGACCTAACGGCCAATAAACTACAATTGGATTCTTGTTATCCTATTTATTCCCATAATGAAGGTCAATTGTTAGAAAAAGTAGACGCTTATATAGGATCAAGGTGATACTACTTATAGATCGAGTGGGCCTAACAACCAGCTTAAGTGATCTTTTTGAATAGACGTGCTTAAGCAAAACCTACTTCTATCTTCGAAATAGTCGACGACATATTTCTTATAATTTGCTAATAAAATCAATCTAGATAAAAAAATTATAACATAACTTTGTATTATTAAAAACATAATGTCAGAAAAGGACATTGCTTTAGACTTTAGTGAACATGTTGTTCTTTTCCCCAAACCAGAAGAAATCAAAAGTAAACACAAGACCAAAGAAGAATGAGATGATTTAGAAACATGAACAAAATAAGCACAAGCAAATGAATGAGTCAGGTGTTGATCTTTTATATTATTTGGGAAACACCCATGTCCTCATTCCTTTAATTTTCTTTGATAAGAAAATTCAAAGTCAAGTTTTTGGAAAGTTTCATTCTTGAAAGAAACCTCTTGATTATTTCGATAGTTTCTTTAAGCATGCAAGAAGTGACATATCAGTGGTTTCAATCTTTATGGTATCAAAATGATGCTAAAATTGTCCTCTTAAAGTGAAAGCTGAAAAAAATGAATTCAGAAGAAACTTGTAAATGAAACATTTTGAAATTAGAAAATAATGAGCCAATCAATTTTGACCAAAGAACATTGATAAACTCAGAAAAAAAAGTCTCGGTAAAACTTGTAAGCCAAAAATTATCTAACAGATACAAAACTTATGCTCATCGACATATTTACTCATACGCGTCCACCAAAACTTACCTATGTATAATGAACTGGAGCGTTACAAAATAGTACAGCTATCTCAATACACATCATGTCATTCCTCAAACAAGCTATGCGATTTTATTTTTTTAACAACTCACATATCCCCTGCACAACACTTTTGTCTCAAGTGTTTGTCTCAAGTGATCGAACCCTTTACCCTTGGAGGAAGAACACCTTAAACCAGTAGGCCAAAAGCCCTTTGGTCAAACTATAATACACACACGCTTCTTAGCATATAAACACATAGATGTATTATATGCCCTGTGGTCAAGCTAATTAACACTATTGATCTATGTACACATGTGATCGAAAAGTTACCTTGCTCTAAACCTAAGTCAAATCCACATCATGTGCCCCATCTTGTCCCAGACAGAAGCTTACATGAATCTAATCTAGGTTCACTTGATATTAAGAATTTGCAACGCG
>BQNB010106379.1:0-23403 GCA_026074375.1 Tanacetum coccineum | reverse complement strand
TTTGTTGTGTTGATTTTCGTGTTCTGATAATTTTTTAGTTTCGATTTACAGAATCGAATAGGATACAAAATGCTTTTATATGTTTTAACCAAATGTTGAGTTCTAAGTTATTTTTACTACTCATCAAAGTTTTTTGGAGCCGTATGTTTCAACTTTATTATCCGGATGTTATGCATTTATAGAATTACGCATAATGGAACTTTATTGGTTCTATATGCAATATAAAATAGTATGTTTATATTTGTTAACATGGTGAAATTTAGTAGATTTATTTACGTCTTAATGGTTAGACTTATGATTCGGGCTTCTAAAGAGCAATGATAATGTTTTTTGTGTTTGTGTCTACAGGAACTATAATACAAACGCCCCCATAATCTACTGTGGCGTTGATACGCCATCTTCTACACCCACATCGTGCAAGTCGCAATCTTCAATCATCCATCATACGCTAGAGGTATCTTATTATCTGCTTCACTTAAGTTTCTGCATCAAAGTTCTTGTATTTTCATCATAAGTTGGAAGTACAAAACACTTAGTTGATATATGTGTAGAATTTATATTAGTCGTTTATTTAGTTAAGCCCTGGCTTGAGATACGATATAGAAATGTGAGATGATCGATATCGTTTGTTAGAGACTCGTGTGATTTCCGGACTCATTATGTTTTGGTAGTATTTAGGTGTAGTTTAACTTTTAACGAACCACATAAGGTGAAGTTGCGTTGTGTTGGTGCCGTTGTTTGTGTTTTGTGTATTTGAATTTGTATGTTTGGTTGTTTAGTACTGGTATTGATTTTGTTGAAGCTTTTATTAGTCGATTATTTACGTTTTGGCAATATCTAGGGATGTTAATGAATGAAATGAGCGTTTGGTACTGAGTTTAGTGCTGTAGATTTCAGCAAGGTATAAGTGGATGTTTGGGCTTCATCAGTTCATTGTTTGTTGTCATCGGGTCTTCATCCTGTTTATATTTTTAAATGCATATTTGAAATTGTGTTGGTTCTGCTAATCATCAGGTCTTCGTCATGTTTCTCATGCAATGAGTAATCTTTATGTTTCACTCGTATCTTCATTCACAACGTTTCGCATCTGGCCACCATTTAGACTTGTTCCTATTTCAGTTTGAGCACCATTTAGAAGTACAACTAATATATTGTTATTTGTATTTTATAAGTGTTTATGATGAACATTACATATATAGTGTGGTTTTTTTATTTAATTATGAATTGATATTTTTGTAGTTATGATTTTTAATAGTGACATTAATAGATTAGATTATGATATTTAGTTTGTGTCTGCTACTACTGATGGTCATTTGATACTCGGTTTATTAGTGTAGTGGTGTGTATTGTTTTTTTTTCTGATAGGATTATGGTTTGGTGTGTACAAAATCACATATGATTTGTACAAAATCATATGTGATTTGATGTGATTTGTACAAATCACATGTGATTTTGTACGAATCACATTAGATTTGTACTCAGTTTTATTCACAGTTAAATTTATCTTATTTCAATTTACTGCATAGTAATTACAAAAAGTTGATCCTATTCAATGGAACGAGTCTCTTATTATAACTGTTTTGTTAGTGTTATTTTGGATATAAGCAGTTACTCATGAAGTATATGTGTTTGTTACTGATGAATTTTTTATATTTTTTGTTTTATTTTAGGTGTTCTTAAGGGTATGTTGTTTTGGAGCAGGCTGTGAAGGATAATATGCCGGATTTGTTGTCGGATATTGTTAAGAAGAAAAGGCGTCGGACTGAGCTTCCGAAGTTGAGGGCGCCGGCTAATGTGACTTATAAGCCGGTTGTTTGATATTGTTTCGAAGCCAGTAGTTAAGCCGGTTGTTGAGATTCAAACAGAATCACATGAGATTCAAAGAGAATCACATGTGATTCTAACAAAATCACATGTGATTCTAAAATAATCACATGTGATTCATGAATATATAAAAATTAGTGTTGGTAGTTTAGTTGGTAAAACTGTTGGTTAGCATCTTATGAATGGGCAATATTAGTCTCATTATTGTAAACAGTTTAAGTAATATGCAGTAGTAATATAAGTTTAGCATCTTTGAAAATATATCTTTTTATGGTAAACAGTTTAAAAATCACGTGTGATTTCACCAGAATTACATGTGATTCACTAGAATCATATGTGATATTTTGTAAGAATCATATGTGATTTTTGATAGTACTATCAAATTTATCTTTATATGTTTGTTATTTAAGTAAATCAGAAGTTCTTTATTGATTTTGTTTTCCTTTGCCTTAATTTTTTTTGAAAGGCCATATATATATATACCAAACCAATAAAAAAACAAACCAACCAATGATCCACAAAAAAGATACATGAGAAGAGGACCTAGAAACAAAATAAAAGCAAAGACCAAAAACAAGACAAACCTAAGACAAACAACACCAACAACACTAAACTTCTACAATATACACAAAAGCCTACTAACTCAACTAAGAAGAAAACCAGTGAGATTGCCCCAAATACATGTTGGACCATGAAAGCATAAGAGGAGAACTTGCAGACAGAGAGATAACCCAAATGCACTCAAAAAGCCTCAAAAGCAACTCCACAAGAAGGAAAGACATGACAACCCCTATTATCAAAGTTGCTCTTGGTGTTTTCATACAACCTGTATATCAAAAAACAGAATCACATGAGATTCATGATAATATAACCACTGAATCACATTTGTATTCACCTATGCTAATTTGGTTCAATCAATAACAACCAAAAGAGAACACTAGAATCACATGTGATTCACCAGAATCATATTTGATTTACCATAATTACATATTACTAAACTAAATAGATTACTAAATCATCAATGGTGATTCGGCACAAATCACATATGATACACGCCAAATCACATGTGATTTAAACTAAATAGATTACTAAACTCGCTTCAGGTGTTGTCACAACATCTAAAAAATATAGAAGGTTGAAGTTTGTGTTAATCACATTTGTTAAAAATGACATGCTATTTTTAAAAATGAAGGTAAAATCTCATGTGATTTGGAGTAAATCACATGTGATTCGGGGTAAATCACATGTGATTCGGGGTAAATCACATGTGATTTGAAGTATACTTATGTGATTTGTATTAATTTCAAATTGTAGCCTCTAAACCTATCTAAATGACTTGTAATTTATTGCAAATCACAAGTGATCTCACTATATACCTCAAAACTAAACTAATTGGTTAAAATCAAAAATGATTTACCATCAACAAATGTTGCATTTTCATCATCATTTGTATCACCACTTCGAAGATCATCTTCAAAAACAACCCGAACTTGTTTAGGAACACCAACATCATTCACAAAAACCATCATCATCTGTATCACCACTTTCGAGATCATCTACAAAAACAAACCGAACTCATTTAGCAACACCAACATCATTCACAACAACTATTCCTTCTTCAACTATTCAAGCTCGTTCAGCATCACCAACACTCATAACCTCACTAGCTCCTTCAACTATCTGATCGTTCAACAATATCAACATTCATAACCTTGCTACCTTTTTATTCATTATCATCAACACTCTAATATTCTGATTTTGTTCAATAGAAACAACAACCATACCTACCTCCAACTATAATTTCTTCAATATTATCCATAACTTAGATGATATTGATGATTTTTGATCCGATATGAATGATTTTAATTATTTTCGAACGGATTTGATGATTAAATCTACTCTAACCGAATGATATTGTGATGATGAATGATGAATGATGAATTTGATAAATGATTTTGATGGTTTTTGGATCGGATTTGAATGATTTTCGAACATAATTGATTACTAAATCTAAATTAAGATATTTGACCTGATTTGATGGATGAATGATAATTTCTATGGATTATTTGATGATTTTTGGATGTGTCCTGTGTGTGGAGGGAGGAAAAATGTGGATCATGACCTGTTAATGTGGGTGAATCGTGAACTGAGAAGGAAAGAGGATAATTTTGGAGGAAAAAAGCTTTTATATTTGACCAAAATGTCCTTTTAGTGTAAATATCATGTTTTGATCTTGGTCGTTAGATGAATGTAGATTGGATGGCTTTGATCTTGCCATTTGATCTTTGAAAAGAATGTGTTCTACATGGATCTCACCTCTAGTAAATAATATAGATAATAATGTCATAAAGCAATTTCCCTTATTGCTCACTTCTTCATGTTCCTCCACAACCTTCTAAGACTTTTTTTGATTGACCTTACTTCGCCACGATGCTCATCTCGTAATTGTACTTGACGGTTGATGATTTCAGTTTGGCGGGTGTAAAATGGTTCAAGATGAGGGTCAATGTTAGGTGGTTTTGAAAGACTTGAGGAACTTGATTGGTTATGGAATTCACATAATGAATAGGGGAAGGAGTGCTGCACGCAAGGTCCCTTCGTCATTCCTATCGTCATCATCATAATTGAGATGAGATGAGGATGGTTGATCGAAGGTGGAAGAAGAAGAAGTGGAATAACAACCTCTTCTCGTGCTACGATCCCTTCTGGGCTTTCGCTCTAATTGAGCGGCAAGAGGATTCATGACACGATTGTACAAGACATAAGGCTCGTTGTTTAACTCGAGATATTCATTCATGATGAATTTAAACAAACGAGTTAATAGCATACCATAAGGTAGAATTAACCTAGCTTGCTTAGTGACCCACTCCATTCGTTTTGCCATGTAATAGGCAAGATTGATTTTTTCGGAGTGTACAAAACAATAAAGCATAAAACAAAGACATGCGAGAACGTGGTCCCGATTACCCCCTAGACAAAATACATATTCCTGAATAAATTCTTCCAATGGCTTCAAAGTTGGCTCAATTTCACGAGTTAGAACTTGATATTCAAGAACATTAATTTCTTCCTCATGATGGATGCGACGGACTTGACCTTCTCGATCAATTCAAACAGACGAAATGATGTCCTCAATGGAAGGAGGGTTGGTTTGATATGGACCATCCAAAGGGATACCATACGACAACTCATCGAGTCTCCATCTATCGGTAAAGACACACGCGCCTTCACAAGGAATGTCAAGAATTTAAGCAAAGTCTACAAGACTAAAAGAGAAGTATTGGTTTTGAATGACAAAATTAACAAACATTTGACCTTCGTCGGAGTAACTCAATTGAAATTGACTGTAAAATTCAAGGATAAAACGAGGACAAACTTGTTCATTGATTTGAAAAAGACACTCAAACTTGATAAAATGGAACAAAGACCTAACATAGTTTAGATCCGTAAAGTTATCAAAAACTATTGGGAATAAATCTTCACAAGAGGTTGATACTGCCCAAAATATAACTAACAGTACTAACTGGGTTAGTACTGCCAATACTAAACTTAGTACTGCTAGTGTTAGTTTGTACTGCTAGAAGAAAGTTAATACTGCTGAAGATTTAAGATTGCTAGAAGGAGATTACTTGAAGACAAAGACCCGTGAGAAGATATATATGGATGTAATCTTAGTGTATATCTTATAAAGTTAGAAAGATATGTATATGGTTAAGTTTATAGAAGATTCTCTAAGATATATAGTTATCTTGTAAAGGACTCCTTGGTGTATAAAAGGAGATCCTAGGTTAAGGTTTAGATATATCTTTTGATATACTTTTGAGATCGTTTTCATAGCTTCAAGGTTGTAAACCCTAGTATTAGTTAAGAGTACTCGTATTATTGATATAATAATATTAAAGCTTTTTGGTTATTATCATTATTCAATCTATTGCATTCATATTCATACTGTTTCATTGATATTACTTCTAGAGTATTAAGGTGTAGTTTCTACATACACTTTAATATACATAAAGTCTCTACCATTGTTATTTTGGATTTATCCAAGGTAACATACTCTTTACAAGCTAAAGAATCAATTAAGGTTTGGGATCAACAAGTGGTATCAGAGCTTGTGCTTTGAGAAACTTTGATGTAGAAGTCATGGAGTTTGAAACTGCACAGACCAACACCACTGCTAAACTTCCCATACTCAAACAAGGTGAGTATGAGATGTGGGAGATGAGAATTAAGCAGTACTTCCAGGTACAAGATTATGCTCTATGGGAGGTCATAGAGAATGGGAACTCATAGGTATCTGTACCTGTAACATCATAAGAGAATGGCACTTCTGTTACAAAGATGATTGTACCCATAACTGCTAAAGAAAAGATCTGCAAGAAGAATGATATCAAGGCTAGAGGCTTGCTACTCATGTCTCTTCCCAATGAACATAAGCTTACCTTCAGTCAGTCTAATGATGCTCAAACTATGTTTACTGCTATCAAAACTCGATTTGGAGGTAATGAAACAACCAAGAAAACACAAAAGGCACTCTTAAAGCAACAATATGAAAATTTTAATGCTTCAAGCACATAGTCACTTGACTCTATCTTTAACAGGCTCCAAAAGCTTGTTAGTAGGCTAGCAATTTTGGGTGTGGTGATCACTTCAGAAGACCTAAATTTAAAGTTTTTGAGAAGCTTACCTTCTGAGTGGGATACTCATGTAGTAGTTTGGATGAATAAGCCTGACATTGAAACAATAAGTATTGATGATCTGTACAACAACTTTAAAATTGTTGAACAAAAGGTTAAGAAATCTATTGGTGCAAGTACTGGTGATAAAAATATGGCCTTTGTGACTGCTCTAAGTACTAGCAGTACTAACAATGTTAATACTGCTAACTCTGCTGCCCCTTAAGTTAGTACTGGTAGCACTAATGTTAACACTGCTAGTTTTTCTGTTAGTACTGCTATCATTAGTGATAATACTGTGTATGCTTTCATGGTTGAAAATCCAAATGGTTCTAATGTCCTACATCAGGATTTAGAACAAATTCATGAAGATGATCTGGAAGCAATGGATTTGAAATGGCAGTTCTCTCTGCTGAGTATGAGGGCAAAGAAGTACTTTCAGAGGACAGGAAGGAAGATTTTCATCAATCGTAATGATACTGTAGGGTATGATAAGTCAAAAGTAGAATGTTTCAACTGTCACAAGTTGGGACACTTTGCCAGAGAATGCAGAAATCCTAGGAGTCAGGATAACAGGTCTAGAAATCAAGAAAGCACCAGGAGAATTATAAAAGTGGAAGACACATCTTCAAAGGCAATGTTTGCAATAGATGGTATTGGTTTTGATTGGAGTGACATGGCAGAAGAACAAGTTCAGACAAGCATGGCTCTCATGGCATTCTCTGACTCAGAGGTATACAATGAAACATCTTGCTCTAAAACTTGTTTAAAAAACTTTGAATCTCTTAAAAAACAGTGTGATGATTTGATTGTTAAACTTAATGAATCTAAATTTAAAGCAACTACTTATAAAAAAGGTTTAGCAACTGTTGAGGAACAGCTTGTCAAATTTAGAAAGAATGAGGTTCTTTTTGGTGAAGAAATTGATGTCCTTAAAAGAGAATTAGGTTGCAAAGACTATGAATTAGGTGTGCTTAAAGCCGAGTATGAAAAGGTTAAGCAAGAAAAGGAGGGCATTGATTTTAAAATTTCAAAGTTTGATAATGCCTCAAAATGTCTAGATAAGTTGTTAGAGAGTCAGATAACTAACAAGAGTAAGAAGGGTTTAGGATATCATGTTGTTGCTCCACCTCACCCCTTAACCCTAAATGCACCTACAAGACTTGATTTGTCTTACTCAGGTCTTGATAAATTCAAAGAGCCTGAATTTAATAGGTATGGTCCTAGGGATACTGTGTTAAAACCTACCATTAATTATGAAAAAGAGTCAGATAATCCTAAGGAAAACTCTGATGACTCTTTGCCAAAAGAACAAGTGTCAGAAGATGAGATTAGCTCAGTTGAGTCTTCACCTAATGTTGTTAAAGAAGCTGTTTTTCATTCTGCTAAAAAGGTTGAGTTTGTCAAATCTAAGAATAATGAAAAACCAGTTAGAAAGTCTGTTAGGTATGCTGAGATGTATAGATCATAAAGTCTTAGAGGGAATCAGAGAAATTGGAATGGTCTAAAGTCTAATCAACTAGGAAGTGAGTTTGTAATGTATAACAAAGCTTGCTTTAATTGTGGGAGTTTTGATCATATGGAGATTAATTGTTCTCATCATCAAAGAAAAAGGGTGGTGATTGGGAATAACTACAACAAGGTGGATTATGACTATAATGCCAAGATCTCACACCCTGTTTCCCACATGAATATGACTCCAAGAGCAGTTTTGCCGAGAACTAGCCAAAAACCTCTTAATACTGCTAGGCCAGTTTATACTGCTCACCTCAAACCAACAGTTCATAGTGATAAACCAATGACACATTTTTTAAAACAAGCATAATCAACTGTTCAGAAGCCCTTTTATAAGAGACCAGCATTAACTAATAGGTATTTTAATCAAAAGATTAATATTGTTAGGCCCAGAGTAGTTAATACTGCTAGGCCATATACAACACCAGTTAATACTATCAAGGCAAAAGGGGTCAATGTTGTTAAGCCCTCAACATGTTGGGTTTGGAGACCTACCAGACCTAATGGTGCATCACTTGTTTTCAACAGATATAACTACATTGATGCAAGAGGCAGATCCAAGTTAGTAATGGCTTGGGTCCCTAAGGAAAACTAATTTCCTTACTTTTTATGTGCAGTGCATGCCACAAATGAATGATAAAGGTTTTGTTGACAGTGGATGTTCAAGGCACATGATTGGAAACATAGCTTATCTCTCAAATTTCAAGGAGTTTGATGGAGGTTATGTTACTTTTGGAGGAGGAGCATATGGTGGAAGAATTTCTGGTAAAGGCACACTTAAGACTAATAATCGTGGTTTTAAAGATGTATACTTTGTCAATGAGTTAAAGTTCAATCTTTTTAGTGTCTCACAGATGTGTGACAAAAAGAACTATGTCCTTTTTACTGACATTGAATGTCTTGTCTTATCTCCTGATTTTAATTTGCCTGATGAAAATCAGATACTTCTTAGAATTCCTAGAAAAGACAATATGTACAGTTTTGATATGCAGAACATAATTCCTAAAGAGAATTCGACTTGTGTTGTTGCAAAGGCTACAACAGATGAATCAATGCTTTGGCATAGAAGGCTTGGTCATATTAATTTTAAAAACATAAATAAGCTTGTCAAGGAGAATCTTGTAAGAGGTTTACCTTTGAAACGTTTTGAAAATGACCAAACCTGTGTTGCTTGTCTTAAAGGGAAGCAACACAAAGCCTCTTATAAGACCAAGTTACTGAATCCCATTACTAAGACCTTGTTTATGCTTCATATGGACTTATTTGGTCCAACCTTTGTAAGTAGTTTAATGCATAAGAAGTATTGCTTATTGATCAATGATGATTATAGCAGGTTTACTTGGGTTTTCTTTTTAGCAACTAAGGATGAAACCAGTGAGATCCTTAAGAACTTTATCAAATAGATAGAAAACCTAGTGGATAAGAAAGTTAAAATAATCAGATGTGATAATGGGACCGAGTTTAAGAATAAAGTAATGGATTATTTTTGCAGAGAAAAAGGTATTAGAAGGGAATTCAGTGTAGCTAGGACTCCTTAGTAAAATGAGGTTGCTGAGAGGAGGAATAAGACATTGATTGAGGCTGCTAGAACCATGTTAGCTGACTCTAAGTTACCTACCACATTTTGGGATGAAGTAGTTTCTACTGCTTGTTATGTACAGAATAGGGTCCTTATAGTCAAGCCTCATAACAAGACTCCTTATGAACTATTTAGAGGTTTTAAACCAGCTCTAAGCTTTATGAAACCATTTGGATGTCATGTTACCATTCTAAATACCTTAGACAGTTTAGGCAAGTTTGATGGAAAAAGTGATGAAGGTTTCTTTGTTAGATATTCCTTGAGTAGTAAAGCTTTTAGGGTATACAACATTACAACCAGGAAGGTTGAGGAAAACTTGCATATTAGGTTCTTAGAGAATAAGCCTATGATTGAAGGAAATGGTCCAAAGTGGCTATTTGATATAGATTCTCTAACCCAATCTATGAACTATGTACCAATCGCTGCAGGTACAATTTCTAATGAATCTGTAGGTATGCAAGAAGATCTTAATGCATATACACTTTCAGGGAAAGAAGGATCCAGTAAAGATTGTATTGTGATGCCAATTTGGAAAGATGCTTCATACTTTGATTTATCTACCAAGGATGTTGATAATGGTGAACCAAAATCTGTTGCTGATGATCCAAAGCAGGTTAAAGATGGTTTGAATATTAAATATGATGATAAAGATAAGAGTGATGATGACAACAGTTTTAAGGAAGATAATACTGCTGAACAACAACTTAATACTGTTAGTCCTGGAGTTAATACTAGTAGTCCTGAAGTTAATACTGTTGTTTCACCAGTTAATACTGCTAGCCCTAATGACATGTTGGGAGCTAATCATACACTTGAATCCACTCATATTAAGTTTGTCAGTGATGAAGATAAACCAGAAGTTAAATTGGGGGATATCCTAAGTTCTTATACAGTTCCTACTACTCCTCATACAAGAATCCATAAAGATCACCCTCTTGAAAATGTGATTGGTGATATACAATCCTCTGTACAGATAAGAAAATCTACTTCTGAACAAGGGTTTCTCAGTGCTATGTATGAAGAGAAAACTCATAAAGATCTTCATACTTGTCTGTTTGCTTGTTTCCTATCTCAGGAAGAACCAAAAAGGGTTACCAAAGCCCTAAGTGATCCAGCTTGGGTAGAAGTAATGCATGAAGAACTACTACAGTTTAAACTACAAAAGGTTTAGATTCCAATAGATCTACCTAAGGGAAATAGGCCTATTGGTGTGAATTAAATTTTTAAGAACAAGATAGATGAAAGAGGAATAGTAATCAGGAGCAAAGCAAGGCTAGTTGCCCAAGGATATACTCAAGAAGGCGGCATAGATTATGATGATGTCTTTGCCTAGCAAGAATTGAGGCAATTAGATTATTCTTAGCTTATGCTTCCTTTATGGGATTTATGGTTTATCAAATGGATGTAAAGAGTGCTTTCCTTTATGGAACAATTGAAGATGAGGTATATGTATGTCAACCTCCAGGGTTTGAAGATCTTGAGTTTCCAGATAAAGTCTACAAGGTGGTGAAAGCACTATATGGGTTGCATCAAGCTCCAAGAGCATGGTATGAAACCTTGGCCAAATATCAAATAGACAATCGATTTCAAAGAGGGAAGATTGATCCAACTTTGTTCATAAAAAGACAAAAAGAAGATGTTTTACTTGTTCAAGTCTATGTAGATGACATTATTTTTGGATCTACAAAGAAGGAAATGTGTGATGAATTTGAGAAGCTTATGAAAGATAAGTTTCAAATGAGTTCTATGGGAGAACTTACTTTCTTCTTAGGCTTACAAGTAAAACAAAAGGCAGATGGTATATTTATCAGTCAGGATAAATATGTTGGAGAGATTTTGAGGAAATTTAACTACACTGATGTGAAGTCTACTTCTACAACAGTTGATTTGGAAAAGCCTTTAGTCAAAGATGGAGATACTAATGATGTTGATGTACATCTCTATAGATCTATGATTGGGTCTTTGATGTATCTCACAGCATTTAGACCAGATATCATGTTTGCAGTATGTGCATGTGCCAGATTTCAAGTTACACCAACGATATCTCATCTCACAGCTGTTAAGAGAATTTTTAGATATTTAAAAGGCAAACCTACATTAGGCCTTTGGTACTTTAGGGATTCTCCATTTCAGCTAGTTGCTTATTCTGATAGTGACTATAATGGTGCAACTCAAGATAGGAAGTCTACTACTAGAGGGTGTCAATTTTTGGGAAATAGGTTGATATCTTGGCAGTGCAAGAAATAAACTGTGGTTGCCACCTCTATAACTGAAGCTGAATATGTGGCTATTGCTAGTTGTTGTGGACAATTTCTCTGGATACAAAACCAACTGATGGACTATGGGTATAATTTCATGAACACTGTGATTCATATTGACAATAACAGTACTATCTGTATTATTGAAAATCCAGTTAAACATCACAAAACAAAACATATAGAGATTAGGTATCATTTTATAAGAGATTGCAATTATAAAAAGTTAATTAAAATGGTTAAGATTCATACTGATCATAATGTTGTAGATCTACTTATAAAAGGTTTTGATGCAGGAAGGTTTCAATACTTGGTCTCAAGTATTGGAATGATTAATCCTTAATACTTAAATCTTTTTATGTATTTGTAAAGTTTTATAACAATATTAGTACTGGTAGTTTTGTCAATTAGTACTGCTAAGTATAATTAGTACTGCTAGTTATACTTAAGACTGCTTGTTAAAATTGTTAGTCATACTTAATACTGTTGAACAAGAAAATAGTTTGGATTGTGTTTTTCTTGGTTTTGGACTAACAATTACAGGATAAGCAAAGTAGTATGATTAGATATGGTGTTTGCTAATCTATGATGTCTTAAGGGGAGGCAAATTGTGCTCATAAGCATAAAAGAATGATAGGAAGGACATGTTACATCAGACAAAAAGTGTCAAACTGATGAGAAATTTAAAAGAGGTCAGGACACTAAGGTACCTCAGTCTGGTGGTCCCCCTTAAAAGGTTGGTGATGAGGCTATCTATAAGGAGTTGGGTGACAGAATGGAAAGGGCTGCTACTACTGCTTCTAGCAAAGGTGTAGAGCAGGACAATGGTAACATAAAGTAAGACCCAATCTATGGCAATACTTAATGGATCAAGTCCTTAGGAAATTGGTTCAGGTAGTGGTCCCAGGTGCCAAGAAACCACATTGGGGATGTAGATGCTTAAACTAGGTTTGAGGCTGCATCTAAAAGTCCAATGATCTACTTCTCTCAAGAGGTTACACACTTGGAAGTGAGGAGGACAATATGAAACTTTTGGAATTGATGGCATATTGTACAAAATTATGTGAATTTGTGAGGCAAAAGAATATAGAGAATTGGTGAGCACAAAAAAAGAAAGAGAGTTGTGTGACAAAAACAGAAAGAGTGTATTGGTGAGCAAAAAGAATTGAGAGATTTTTATGAGCATAAAAATAGATAGAGAGATTGTGAGATTCAAGATTTGATGATGGACATGATTTTTGGACGACAAGGAAGTTAATACTGGTATCTTAAAGTTAGTACTGCTAGACATAAGTTAGTACTGCTAGGCATTTCTTAGTACTGCTAGTCATGAGTTAGTACTGCTGGGCTTAAAGTTAGTACTGTTAGGCTACACTTAGTACTGCTTGATGACCGTTACAACTGTTTGAGCCATAACAAAATCTTATCAATCAAAGAGCCGTTGAGATATTTTCGCCAACAACCTAGCTTATAGGGTTTGACTAATTGAAGAATTCTTGATACTTCTATATATTTACAAGATTTTATTCAAGATAAGTACAAATCTTTTCAGTCGGTCCAATTGCAAAAACTATAAACTCATTCTTATCTCAATTAACTCTACCAAAACCACATTCTCTCATTCACAAACATATCCCAGAACCTTAATTAACTTTTTAATCATCAAATGGCTAATTTAGAGTTTTACAACAAGCATAGCATGGTGGCATATCTAGAGAAGTCTGAAGGAAGTGAGGGATTTCATGAGATCATTGATTTTCTAGATGGTAGCCATATCAAGTATGCCCTCACAATGAATCCAACAATATATGTCTCATTTATCAAACAGTTTTGGAGAACAGCTACTGCTAGCACAGATGCTGATGGACAAGTAGAGATCACTACTACAATTGATGGACATGTCAAGACTATCACTGAAACTTCTCTTAGGAGACATCTGAAGTTGGAGGAAAATGATGGTGTTACTTCTCTACCCAACACAGAGATCTTTGAGCAACTTGCTCTCATGGGGTATGAGACTGATTCTGATAAGCTTACTTTTCAAAAGGGTAATTTTTCTCCACAATGGAGGTTTCTCATTCACACTATCCTTTACTACTTAAGCCCTAAGAAAACTGATTGGGAGCAGTTTAATAGCAATATAGCAACTGCTATAATTTGCTTGGCCACCAATAGGACTTATAATTTTTCAAAGATGATTTTTGATGCTATGGTTAAGAATGTAGATAGCCTACATAAGTTCTCGATGTATCCTAGATTCGTTCAAATCTGTTTAGACATGCAAAAGAAACATCTTCAATCTCATACCAGAACTTATGATGCTCACTCTCTTACAAATAAAGTCTTTAGCAACATGAAGAGAGTTTCAAAGGGTTATTCAGGGATAGAAGTTCCTTTATTTTATAGTATGCTTACTGCAGCAGAAACATCTCCTTCCAGGATAACATTTTCACCATCCATATCATCAGAACCATCACTATCACCTCAACATTCACCAACCAGTGCCCCATCCACTTCACAACCTCAAACCACTTATTCCATCCCTACTACAGAGGAGGCTATTCCAACACCCCATGAATCACCTCTTCATAGTGTTCACTTACTTGGACGTGATGAGGGTAGCTTATCACTACATGAATTGACGGCTTTGTATACCACTTTATTAAAGAGAGTAGAAGGTTTGGAATCTGATCTGAAGCAAACAAAAGAGACTTACAATGCTGCTCTCACAAAGTTGATAAAAAAGGTAAAGAAGTTAAAGCAGATTGTCAAGACAAGCAAATCCAAGAGAAGATCCATGTTTGTTCTTCCAGATGATGAAGAAGCTCCTGAGGATTCTTCCAAACAGGGGAGGAAGATATCTAATATTGATGAAGATCCAAACATCTCTTTAGTGCAAGATAAAGGAGTGACTTTGTTTCAAGATGCAGAGATTCAAGAGAAAGCTAGTGATTATACTGAGCTTGTGTTAGAAGAACAAGAACCTACTGAGCTTATGGAAGATCAAGGCAATGGAGAGAAGGGTAAGAAAGAAGTTACTACTCCTATAAATGTTCAAACCTACATCAAACAAAGAAGAATAATTAGTACTGGAAGTGGTGGAGTTAGTACTGCTAGTAGACAAGATGATACTGCTGATGTTAGTACTGCTAGTGAAATAGGTAGTACTGCTGCTAAGAAGGCAAAGGACAAAGGAAAAGCAATTATGACAGAGCCTGAGCCTGAGAAGAAGACTAAGTTAAAAGAAAGACATGAAAGAGCTGGATTAGAGGCGGCAATAAGATTACAAGAACAACTTGAAGAAGAGGAAAAACAAAGACTTGCAAGAGATGCATAAATAGCACAAGGACTACGAGAAGAAATTAATGTTGTAGTAGCTCAAGAAACTTCAGTAAAGCAGTCAGAAGAAAGGGAAAATGTAACACCCCCAAATCTGGGTAGCAGCGGAATATAATGTATATCCGAGGGCGTTACTTCATAGTTCAATAGCACAAGATATGAGAACGACCACTAAACGTGTCGTTTGAAAAAGATACATTGGATTAACAAAATACTTGTTTGTTACATAAGCCCATGGCTTCAAATTGTTCAACAATATAAATAAAGATTCCGGTTTATAACAATTGTCCCCAAAATGTAATAAGACCCTAAATCTTAAATGTTGACTCTTCAATTATTGACTTCTAATGTATCATCGCACCTCGTGCCTTATTGACCTGAAAAACATGCTTAAAACGTCAACATAAAGTTGGTGAATTCATAGGTTTATGTAAATCAATTGTAGGACCGCAAGATTTCCAAGTGTATGATTAAGCAACAAATGCAAACATCATAAAAAGTAATTACGTTTTCCTAAGCTCATGACACTGAAGCTCGACATGTATGAATGCAAATAGATTGCCAATAATTGCCCGTGAATGATGTTCTAACCCGTAACATCCCAAATCCGACATGGTATACGTTCGTTCCCGGTGATAGCTAATCACCCGAACGGGGATTGTCAATCCCAAATAGATCTATTTATAACATTCGCGCTCACAATCCAGTAATTGACAGTTCATGATAATGGGCTCAGTGGGTTATCGCTACTTAGGCAAACACGTAATCATAGTATAAAATGTACACTTGCGTCCAATTTGTAAAACAAAGCATGTTCTCACCCCAAGGATGTAAATCATTTAAATAATTGTAAAACATGGGGCTATGAACTCACCTTAGTAAATAGTCCTCTGAAAATGATAATTATATCCGAGTATGAATCACCGTCAAATACCTAAGTAAATACGGCCAGTCTTAGTCTGCAAATTTAGGCTAAAGACTCAATGTATAAAGTACAATAATTTACTAGTTTATATATACCGTTATCACTTGTGTGATGGTGCACCTATTTCATGTATTTATATTCACTTGATGGCTCTTAGGAAGGTATACGATTTCACACATTCTTGTATACGTATAAAAGTGATTAATAAATATCCGTATTTATTAAATCGTAGGTTAACTTGTATATTATTCGAATATAATTCGCCCAATATGTTAAGTGTTTATGAAATCACTTTTGTTTATAAAATACCCCTAGGTTTCTATAATTACCAACCAGTCCCTATAGTTTATAAAAATAAAGTATTTACACTTTAGACCCCTTAAGTTTTCACTTGTACATATTTAGTCCTTCAACTTTACAAAGTTACACTTTAGGTCCTTACATGTTTCTAATAGTCCCTAAAGTTTCAGAATGACCAAAAACAGTCCCTTAAGTTATCAAAATAGTGAGTTAACAGTTTTAAACCTTTAAGTTTCAAAATTGACACATTTAGTCCCTGAACTTGTAAAAATCACATTTTTAGTCCAAATAGGTTCTAACAAGGGACAATATGTTTCATTAGACTCCAATAAGCCGGATAAGTTATGCCAGCTTATAGATAAGCTCGGTCGAGCTTATTTTTGCTTATTGAGCTTATTAGGCCCATTAAGGTCCATTAAGCTTTTTAATGGTCCAATCTGGTTTCCAAAGATACAAAAGCACTTGTTAAACTTATTTATGTTATAATTAATAGTTTGGCTTATTAATAAGCTCGGATGAGCTTATTTAGGCCTATTGGACTTGTCGGCCCAATAACCTTAACCGAAAGTAATTAAA
Organism: Tanacetum coccineum; assembly: GCA_026074375.1. Classification (NCBI taxonomy): domain Eukaryota; kingdom Viridiplantae; phylum Streptophyta; class Magnoliopsida; order Asterales; family Asteraceae; genus Tanacetum; species Tanacetum coccineum. The sequence continues at coordinate 6,414 of BQNB010106379.1, read as the reverse complement.
AAGGTCCATTAGGGTTTTCTTATTGATTCCAACTTGTTTTCTTAGTTCAATAAGCTCATTAGGGTCTGTTTTAAACTGTTTTAATCACGTGGCTTATCCCATAAGCTGTTAAGCTCGTTATTGGGCTTTTAGGCCTAATAAGAACCCGAATATGTTTACACGAGTTCAAGTTAGTCCCATTTAGGTCCATTAGTATTTTCTAAGTCTAATAAGCTTCTAAACTGTATAAGGCTCAACAAAATAAGCTTTTTGAGCTTATTTATGGGCTATCTATAGGTTTCACCATTGGACATCGAGAATGGACTAACAAGTCCTTTAAAAAGGATCCGATTGTTTCTAATGAGATAAATCAATGTCCAATTAGCTTTGATAAGCATTTTAGTTTCTAAATAAGCTCGTGGGCTTATCAATAAGTCTTGTGGTCTCAACTGTTAGGTAGGCCTGATTTGGTTTTAACGAGTCCATTGGTGTCCCATTAAGGGTTTCATTTTGTGTTTACGCGAGTCAACGATTTAACAAGCTTTCCCTAACCCCTCTATACTCAGTATCTTAATAAAGTCGGGAGCCATGGTTCCTAACTAGCGAGCTGTTGGGCTTGTTGTGCCCGATTCCGGGTCGCTTAGATTAAATGAAATCGTTGGTGGCCGGCTAAGCACCCTAGATATATATATATGATTCGAAAATGTGCCCTTGTGACCAAATGTCGTTTAACATTATAACTTAAATCCCACATTGTGTTTTACAGCAAAGCCAGGTTGTTTTATGTAAGTATACGTTCCGCAAGCCTTTGTGTCACGTTTCAATAACAAAGGTTTACATATAAGTTTTTATTACAATTCAGTACAAGAATAACGTATACATCGAGGTCCATGTTTTCATAAAACAAAAGATTTAAAGTCATTGCTTGTTAATACTCCCATATGTTACGTGTCTCTTTGTGCATGTACACCACACAAGTCGTTATAAAGAACGCAATAGTAAGTGCGTATAAACCGCCTAGTTGTCTCATTTAACATCCCGTGAAGTTACCGATTACACCATATATATACGTATGGTAACATAGAAATATTAGAAGGTAAACACGCAAAATATAATAATATGTTTAAACCATGACTTTAGAAAAGGATCCTAATTCTTTGATTCGAGTGGTGCACAGAATGGAGACGACCCACGATGAGTTATAACTCGCAAGTGATTTTACCAAGACTCCACGGCTTTAAGGGTAAAACCCATTCCCCTAGCTCTGTCAACCTTGGGGGGTGTTATGCTTCGGTGAAACTATAAGGAAGCGTTTTCTTCGAGGTTTTATGACTCTGAACAACGAGAGTGTATGTGTTTTAAAAGTGTTTGTGTTATAAGAGTGTAGAAATGGTGAAACAACAGGTGTATATTATAGGAAAAGACCTAGTTACCATGTTCCTAGTTCTAAATCCAAACCAATAATTGAAGTCCATAGGAGGTGGTTTTTAAGATTTCGTAGTTAAGCACAACATGGTTTTTTCCTTGATAAACACTAGGGTACAACGCTTAAATTACTAATGCATGATGTATAAATTTAGCTATAGATTTGAGAATCTGAATGGATTCTTGTGTTGGACCTCTTACTTGCTTAGCCTCGGGGAATCAAGAACCAAAGAGTGGATCCAAAGAGGTTTTAACCATTTGTAATAGATTAGAAGAGAAAATTAAGTACAAGGTTTTTATTAACCTTACTTGTACATGTACGTTATATAATAATATATATATTAGAGATATTATGTATATATATATATATCTGTATATATATATATATAAATGTAATATTATATATATATAATTATATTTATATAGTAATATGTATAGTATACTAGGAAGATTTTTGGTGATTTGTGTGATGTTTGATGGTCAGCCGTGGTATCCAAGGGCAAAGGACAAGAAAAGGTTGTCATCCAATGTATAACATCTTAACTTGGAAACATTTATGACCCAACATGAATAAACGAGCATGTACAGAATACTTACAAGATCCTTTAGGATTTCTAGTGATTTGAGTCCCATATTTGGCGATAGTGGTTGTTACACAAATTGATTTAATTTTTGTGATTAAGGTTTAAAAGTGGGTATTGGTATTTTGAAGTCGCGGTACAGGATCTAAAGGTATTTCTGGGGTGTGTCCAAATGTATTTTATTGTGAAAACGTTAACCCTTTACGTGGACCAATAAAAATAAAAAAAATTCGCAAACCTAATAAGTTTCCTTCTTAATAGTTTAGATTCTTGGTTTATGTAAACCGTTAATTTAGTGTGATGACCGTTTACATTAAATGATTATTTTCTATCTACACGCGATTTATCTTAAAATTTATTTAAAAGTAAACGCGTGACGGACCAAAAATAAATAGTGCGAATAATAAGAGTCGAAAATTGACCTTAAATTGGGTAAATGTTACAGTCTCCACTCCGTTAAAAAGAGCTTTTTCCTCAAAGTCTTAAGACCATGTTAGTGGATGACGAAACCTGGTTTGTGAAAAGCTGTGGGTATTTTTGTTTGAACGAATCTTCACGTTCCCAGGTGAACTCAGGACCTCTCCTAGAGTTCCAATGAACCTTAACCAATGGTATCCGGCTTCGTTTCAATCCTTTGATCTCCCGTTCTATGATTTCAACGGGCTCCTCCACAAACTGGAGCTTATCGTCAACATGAATTCCTTCTAACGGCATGACTAATGGTTAGTCAGCATAACATTTCTTTAGATTAGACACAAGGAAAGTATGATGAACCCTGCTCAACTCTTAGGAAAGTTCCAACTTGTAGGCAACTTTCCCAACTTTGGCTAACACCTTGAAAGGTCTGACATATCTCGGGTTCAGCTTTCCTCGCTTACCGAATTGTACGACCCCTTTCCAAGGTGAGACCTTAAGCATAACCATATCCCCAACTTTGAACTCCATCGGCTTTTGCTTCTGATCAGCATAGCTCTTTTATCGATCCTGAGCAACTTGCATCCTCTGCTTGATTAGGATGATTTTTTCTATTGTTTCTTAGATCAGTTTCGAACCAGTCAATTAGGCTTCTCTAACTTTGACCCAGTACACCGGTGATCGACATTTTTGACCGTACAATGCCTCATAAGGTGCGGCCTTTATGCTAGCGTGATAACTGTTGTTATACAAAAACTTGGCTAGTGGCAAATGCTTAACCCATCCCTTGCCAAAATCAATCACGCAAGTACGTAGCATGTCCTCAAGAGTTTGGATAGTTCTCTCGCCCTGGCCGTCGGTTTCTGGATGATACGCAATGCTCATACTTATATCTGTACCCAAAGCTTTCTGAAATGATTTACAGAAATTGGATGTGAATCTCCCATCATGATCACAGATGATTGACATAGGTATTCCGTGTCTTGCTACTATCCTGTTCAGGTACAACCTTGCTAACTTGTCCAATGGATCATTCTCCCTTATTGGCAAGAAGTGAGCAGATTTTGTAAGTCGATCCAGAATCACCCAGATGGTGTTAAAACCTTGTGACGACTTAGGAAGCTTGGTGATAAAATCTATCGTGATATTATCCCACTTCCACTCGGGTATTGTTGGTTATACTAACAATCTCAATGGACTTTGATGTTCAGCCTTGACCCTCACACATGTCAAGTACTTGCTAACATAGGTGGCAAAGTCAGCCTTTATGTTTGGCCACCAATATAGCTTCTTCATGTCTTGGTACATCTTTTAAGAACTGGGATGGATAGAATACTTTGACTTGTGGGATTCATGCATACTTATGGATCTTAAGTCACCATAGCAAGGTAACCAACTCTTGCCGTTTAAGCATAAAGTTCCATCGACGCGTGGTTCCAATTTCTCCTTAGGTATATCCTTTCTGATCATACCGCCTACATCTTCGTTCTCAAGATTCTCTGGTTTTAGGGCCTCGATCTAAGCTTCTAGTATTCATTTGGGAAGATCCAAGCCAATAGTCATAACCAAGGCTCGAACCCGCCATGGCTTAATCCATTCCTTATGGCTCAATGCATCGGCCACTACGTTTTCCTTCCCCGGGTGATAATGAATGTCACAATCGTAATCACTCAGCAATTCTAGCCAACGATGTTGCCTCATGTTAAGCTCTTTTTGATCAAGAATGTGTTGTAGACTTTTATGGTCGGTGAACACAGTGCATTTGGTTCCCTACAGATAATGTCTCTATATCTTTAGAGCAAACACTACCAATCCAAGTTCTAAATCATGAGTGGTGTAGTTCTTCTCGTGAACTTTTAGTTGTCGAGAAGCATAGGCAATCACCTTCTCTCTCTGCATCAATACAGCACCTAAACCTTTGTGTGACGCATCACAGTAGACCACAAAGTCTTCGCTCCCTTCAGGTAAAGCCAGAATTGGCGCACTGCACAACTTCTGCTTTATCAACTGAAATGCGTTCTCTTCCTTTTGACCCCAGTCAAACTTGATTCCTTTCTGAGTAAGTTTCGTCATTGATTTAACAATCTTCAAAAATCCTTCGATGAACCTTTGATAGTAACCAGCAAGACTTAAAAATTGGCGGATCTCCGTTGGTGTCTTAGGTGATGCCCAATCTTTGATAGATTCTATATTGGCTGGGTCCACATGTATGCCTCTGCTATCAATGACATGCCCAAGAAATTGTACCTTTAGAATCCAAAATTCACATTTTGAAAACTTGGCATACAACTTTCAGTCGTAACAATTCCAAAATGGCCTTAAGATGTTCTTCATGCTCTTTCTTGGTCCTTTGAATAAATAAGTATGTCATCGATGAAGACAATTACGAACTTATCCAGTAAGGCTTGCCTTACTCGTTCATGAGGGTCCATGAATATTGCAGGTGCTGTGGCAATCCGAATGGCATAACCTGAACTCATAATGACTATACCGAGGTTCGAAAGGCCGTCTTTGGAATTCTTGCTCCGTACTCAAGCTGTGATATCCTGATCTCAGATCTATATCGAAAAAATACTGGATCCTTGAGTTGAACAAATATATTGTCATCCTCGGGTGGATAACTGTTAGCCTCAATTTATCGAGCAACAAGAATGCGGTCACTCTACGATGGAGCTTCGGTCTTTAATTAGTTAATGTTGTAATAGGATAATATCGGGAATCGGGCTCGATAGTTAATCTAATATTGTATATGTTTCGGGTTTAATCCCAAGCAAAACCCAAGCCCGGGTCCTAGTTAAATATCCCGCGCGTCACTTTTAAGTGTCGGGGTATATAAGGAACTTTTCCACTTGGAAAAGTAAGTTGTTCAAATTATCTAATATATCTTTTCTCTTTTCTCTCTCATTTCTCTCTCCTACTTTCTCTCTCTAAACAACTCAACCTCTTTCTCATTTCTAGTTCTCATTTCGTGATCGAGTGTATAAAGTGAAGTGTTAACGGGATCTAACAATTGGCATCAGAGCTACGTGTGGATTCGTGGTTGATTCTTGTGGTTAAACAAGATCAAATTCGTGTATAATATTGAGAAAAAAATCAAACCCGAATTTTTAGGCTTAGATGTGTGAATGTTTTAGTTAGTAAGCAAGATCTAGGCATAAGGTAGCTAATTGTGCAAGAGAAATCAAGTTAAAAGGTCAAAAAAGGCGATTTTTAGGCGATTTTAGGTGGAAAAACTCGTATATTTCGTCGTTGCGTTTTGACTTTCTTCATGTTGCGTTTTGATGTTCTTCATGTTGCGTTTTGATTTTTTGGTTGCGTTTTGGTTCATTGCATTTTGAAGAAATTTTCATTGCGTTTTGACAAATTTTCATTGCGTTTTGACAAAATTTTCATTGCGTTTTGACAAAATTTCATTGCGTTTTGACAAAATTTCATTGCGTTTTGACAAAATTTCATTGCGTTTTGAAGAATTTTCATTGCGTTTTGACAAATTTTCATTGCGTTTTGACAAATTTTCATTGTGTTTTGACAAAATTTTCATTGCGTTTTGACAAATTTTCATTGCGTTTTGACAAAATCTCATTGCGTTTTGACAAATCTCATTGCGTTTTAACCAAGATTCATTGCGTTTTGACCAAATTCATTGCGTTTTGGTGTCATTGCGTTTTGGTGTCATTGCGTTTTGGTGTCACTGCTTTTTGGTTAATAATAGCACTGCGTTTTGTCTAGAAATCTTGTGTGAAGAAAAGGGTTTCAGTAAAACGGCCATAACTTTTGATCCGTAAGCCCGTTTTAGGCCCGTGACCTCTCAAAACGAAGAGAAAAACGAGACGGATCACGCTGTAACCACCCTTTAGCTGGTTAAGGATTTTTCAAAGCCCAAAACCATCGTTTACTATGATTTATTGACATTTTTCAGTTTTTTGGAATTAGTGTTACACTTGTTTTTGTTCTAGCTCACGGCCCATCTGTATTTTTAGGCCCGTTTCAGTTTGGTGAGCCTATTTAAACAATC
>BQNB010106378.1:0-23403 GCA_026074375.1 Tanacetum coccineum | reverse complement strand
CTCTAATAATATGGATACTTTTCTTTTCCATTTTACCAAGCCTCCGGATCTTGTGTTATAAGGGTGAATCGTGATAACACCTACCAACATTAATTCAAAAGTTTCCCACTACTATCAAGCTAACTCTTTTGACAATTTGGCTGCCTCATGCCTTTCCTTTATTACCACTATCTTGTTGGTTGTTTCTTGTACCAAATTTGATCCATTCAACTCACTCTCTCTAGTTACGGCCCATAAAACGGTAACCTACATTCCTTTCCATACCATGCTTCAAATGAAGCACATCCATACTCGAATGATAATCCCCACCTTAGGAAAAAAACTCATCTCACGAAAGTGAGTATTTCAATTACCTCTAAAATCTACCATACTTGTCCTAAGCATAGCTAGGAATGGGGTGACTTAGTCAGTCCATTGACTACACCCAAATCGCATCGTATCCACTACTCACACTTGGTAACTTGACAACAATATCCTTAGTTATCCTTTCCCACTTCTACTCGGGTAACTCAGGTTGTAGCAACAATCCTGAAGACCCTTGATACTCAACTTCTACTTCCGAATACGCTAAATACTTACTACCCCAACTAGTTATATCCTTCTTCATACTCAGCCATCGATTAGTTAACCTAAAACCACACAACATCGTATTCGCTCCAGGATGGATAGAATACTTTGTCATATACGCCTCTTCAATAGCCAAGGTCCTTACATCTCTCTAAATAGAGGTCCGAACCTTGTCTAACCAATATGAACCACTCTCTATCTCTTTTCACACTCGTTGGTCCAAGCCACGCAACATCTTATGTTGACGCGTTCTTTGCTTTGAACATCGTATCTTATGCCACTAACATCCTTTTCTCAAACCTAGATCGGATCATCGTACATCTATCTCAAACTCATTCTTGGCTTTACTCCTTCTTCCTACTCCACGGTACAACATCTACATTTTCCTTTCCCAGATGGTACTTGGCTTTACTCCTTCTTCCTACTAAATAACATCCATCCATCATATTTTCCTCATGTTCAATCCTTCTAAAATCCTAATTCATGTTGAACTTTTTAGGTATTATGAAAGTGAGAAACTTAAAGGCTGCAACAAGGTTGTTTTTAAATGGAGATGTTCCTGAAAATCATTCTTATATAAGGAGGTAATGATCTCTGCAATTCTATACATTATTGTTATTTTTTGTATTCATACACTTTAAAATTATAACAAAAAAGACATTATTAATCATATATTAGTTCAATTATATTTTTCTAATCCTTTTTAATAACCTTTATTACCAAATAAAATAAAATTACACAATCCCACATTTACTTACAAAGTTATAAAGTTATTTATCTAATCGATTTATAGTATTACATCATCAACTACAAGCATGCGTCTACTTGCAAAACAAGCTGTTTACTTATCTCCTGATAGATTTTTTGCTAATTCAGGATGCACACATCAGCTCAACTAAATCACTGAAGTTTGTCAGGTAATATATAATTGATATTAAATAAACATAATTTTTATACATATTCATTTTTATAAAGTAAATTTCTTTAATTCGATTTCGTTGCAAATTACAGGTTCAATCATGCATACTATTAGCTACTGTAACTGATATAAGTAATAAAGGTTGGATGTATATAGCGTGCTTGAGCTGAAACAAAAATATTCCTCCTATTATCAAAGAATCGGCTTATCATGATAGAGGTTATACAATATTTGAATGTCTAGAATGTTCAGCCAACTTCAAATGTGTTGCTCTAAGGTAACAATCAGATTAGCTAACTTTATGTCGTAATGCTTTTAATATATAAGAGATATAAAATTGTGCAATTTAAATAATATGTTATACTAAACATGTTATTTTCTTACTATTATCTCATATGTCAAACAGGAATAGGGTGCAAGTTACTGATTTTGATACGCACACCAAGACTTCTACTTTGTTGATATTGTTAGATCATCAAGTTACTCAAATTGTTGGTAAATCGGCTTATACTTTGTATGATATTTTTGTTGATAACCGAGACAAAATTCCACATGAGTTATACGACATGGTTGGAAATCAATGGTTATTTAGGTTACCAAAACAACAGTATAACACATTCACTGATGTTCCTAAGATTGTGTCTTGAATTTCGGATGATCCTGCTCTCATCAATGTGTTTAATGACATAGTGGCATCTCATTCGGTTAGCATTTTAATTTAAATCACATCAGTTCATTACTTTTATACTTCTAACAACTCAACATAACAAGTTTTTTCATATGTTTAGGAAAAGGAGGCAAAATATGAAATCAACTGAACATTGGAAGGGCATCGAACAAGGATGAAATATATTGTTTACGCGTTCTTCTTTTATCTTTTCATATCGCTTTTTTTATTTCGCTTGAACTATAACTTTTTTTTGTTTTCTTAACGTTTATCGAATTGGATTTTTTGATGTTTTCTTTTTGGGTACTTTTAATCGAAGTGTTTGTTTGTTAATTTTGATTTTGTGTACTTTAAGTTATAGTACATTTTATTTCTTAAATTTAACATCACATTATTCTTTTAATAACTCAAAATATCTCTCGCAAACTTTATGCATTGTGACATTGACACTAAAAATAAAATATTGTTTACTAATTTACTCAGTTATTGAGAAATCCATCCATCAGATGGGTAGAGACCTAGTATAACTAATATAATTAATATAGTTACTAGCAATATATTAATTACATTATTAAAGTAGTTACTCAATGTATACATATGTGTACCCATAGGCTCACGTATCTCTAGGCGTATAATTATTTACTATGATATAAGCACATCTCAATACTTTGGAACAAGGTTTTCAAGATCGGGATCCTACCTGAGATCGTTTTCTTCTTTCCAAGATCGAGATCATAAAGTCGGATCGGGATCGTAAGATATCGATCCTACTTTAATAGATCGAATTCCTTAAGCTTGTATAAGGATTAGTTATATTAGATAAATCTAACACAACTATAGTAGAAACTTTGTTTGAATGTATTAAAGATTATGCGGAATCTATTCTTTAATATTAAGAAGAACTACCAATAAAACAATAATTATATGAACATATAATTCAACAAACAAAAGCCCCAATATTATTAATAATATGAATACTCTCAAAGTATTAGGGATAGAAAGACCATGAAGCTATGATAATTCTATGAATGACTCGTATCAAACTATATGCCCTAGAACCTCTTTTTATACACCAAGGAGTCTTAAACGGCTAACAATACTTTCCTAAAAATATCAAATCTTTTAAACAAATAAGTTATACATATCTTTTACACAAATAATTCATATAAATCACATAAGCAGTACTAACTAACTCAGCAGTACTAACTTCTTCACTAGCAGCATTAACTCCTTCAGCAGCATTAACTTTGTACTAACAGTAGTAACTTTTGTACTAGCAGTAGTAACTACTTAGAAGTTTTTCTTTTAAGTCTCTGTGCTGCACTAATATGGACTAGCAGTAGTAACTTTACACTAGCAGTACTAACTATGTACTAGTAGTAGTAAACACTTAGCATTTTTCTCTGAAGTTCTTAAGCAGTACTAATACAACTGAGCAGCATTAACTCTGATATGAGCAGCAGTAATACTAGCAGCGTTAAGAAGGCTTTTAATCCCAACAATTTATCAAGTTTAAGTCTATCCTCATCACTTCGAAGTGTGTTACCTCTTGCGAGCAGTGAATCATTGGAAAGTTTAGATACATTCTCAAACCTAGTTTGAGCAATAGTATCCCCCATGGTTTCTTAGCACCTAGGACCACCACCTGAAGTAGTTCATAGGGAACTAGATTCATTAGGTGTTGCCTTAGACCGGGTCTTAGTTATGTTACCACTGTCCTGCTCTGCTTCTAAGCTAGAAGCAGTAGTGGCAGCCCCCACCAAACTGTCACCCAACTTCTTATGGACAACCTCATCTACAACATTGTCACTAGGATCACTAGGCTGAGGTACCTGAGTGTCATTTCTTTTAGGCTTCCTAGGTTTTTGTGTCTTTTATGGTTGAGTAGATGGTTGACTAATGGTGGGTGTGTGATGGGGATCAGTTGGAATTTCTGAACCTTTACCCATTTGTGATTGGTGTTGCACCACCATTGTTGGAAATAAAGGTGTTACTCTACCAGAAAAAACTTTACCTACCCTTTTCATATTTTCGAAAATCTTCTTAGTGTGAGAGGGTGCATTATAAATTATCTTATGAGTTGGCAGTCCATCAAGTTGTTGATTTAAAAACACTTGTATAAACCTTGGATACATCAAAAATTTCCCAAACACATTATCTAAGTTTCTGATCATACCTTCAAAAATGAACTTTGAAAAGCTGAATTTCTGATTTGTTGCTAAGCAGATAATAGCAAATGCCATAGTGCTACTAAACTTATTCCATGCAGTAATCTTTGTACTTAGACATTGTAGAATAGTATGAATCAGAAATTTCAATTGTGGAGAGAAGAATGACTTATAAAAAGTAAGCTTCTGTGAAATTTTCTCATATCCCATCAATGCAAGTTGTTCAAAAATGGTAGAGTTTGGTAAACAATCAATACCTTCCTCATCTGCTAGTTAAAGATCTCTTCTCACAGATGCTTCAGTGACAACTATCTTCTTGCCATCTACTAGGGCATGTAACTATACTTCCCCATTGATAGTTTTGACCACGCCAGTAGACCAGAATTATTCAATGAAAGAGATATATATATAGTAGGATTAACCGTTACTGCATATCTTATAGGTTGTGCATTCAAAAAATCCACTATTTGTTCAAACCCATCACTTTCTACGGGTTTAGACAAAAATGCGACCATGTTATGAGTATCTGTAAACTTTAGGGTCGTCATTTGTGTTGGGTTTTGATGATGGATGATAAAATTGAGTTAGGGTTTGTGATTAGAGAGTTTACGAAAATATGACATCGATTAAATGACTGATTAAAACCCTTAATCGAAGTATTTATGAAAATACCCTCAACAGCCCCCCCCCACCCACCCCCCCCCCCCCCCCCCCCCCCACCCCCCAACCACCCCCCCCCCCCACCCCCCCCCCCCCCCACCCCCACCCCCCCCCCCCCCCCCCCCCCCCCCCCCCCCCCCCCCCCCCCCCCCCCCCCCCCCCCCCCCCCCCCCCCCCCCCCCCCCCCCCCCCCCCCCCCACCCTCCCCCCCCCCCCCCCCCCCCCCCCCAGCCCCCCCACCCCCCCACCCCCCCCCCCCCCCCACCCCCCCCCCCCCCCCCCCCCCCCCCCCCCCCCTCCCCACCCCCCCCCGCCCCCCCCCCCCCCCCCCCCCTCCCCACCCCCCCCCCTCCCCCCCACCAAACCCCTCCCCACCCACACCCCCCCCCACCCCCCCACCCCCCCACCCCCCCCCCCCCCCCCACCCCACCCCCCCCCCCCCCCCACACCCCCCCCCCCCCCCCCCCCCCCCCCCCCCCCCCCCCCCCCCCCCCCCCCCCCCCCCCCCCCCCCCCCCCCCACCCCCCCCCCCCCCCCCCCCACCCCCCCCCCCCCCCCCCCCCCCACCCCCCACCCCCCCCCCCCCCCCCACCCCCCCCCCCCACCCCCCCCACCCCCCCCCCCCCACCCCCCCATCCCCCCCCCCCCCCCCCCCAACCCCCCACCCCCCCACCCCCCACCCCCCACCACCCTAAAACTTGATATTCTTCTTTAAAAAAAGCAACAAGTTTCTTCTTAAAAGCTCCAATAAGCACTAGAGGATGCTTTCAAGTACACTTCATTGATTCTTAAGTATTTTGTGAGATTTTAAGAACTGATATGCCATTTCACTAAAAATAATCAACCTTGCCGCTTCTTGTTCAGCATATCTATAATTATAGGTGGTGTAAGGGGATATCTCTTTTCTACCAGCATGTAAATCATTCCAGATCAAGCAATGCACTCCACATGAGTCAAATAGCTTTTAGCTCAAAACTTTGAACCTTTGTTGCAACTTCTAGATTTCATCTTCTACATGTGGTTCAAACATTGTCTTCAAATCTCCCCATAGCAGCAAATCCATATCCTCTACTGGTCTTGTTGATCCATATTTAGCCTTTACCAGCTTATACAGCTCTACCAAATCTTCTTTGTCAACACTTTTAAGCATTTGACTAAAGACTAAGAACATCTTTGAAATTCTATCAGCTCTTATTATTTAAAAGTACCTGTTCTTTCCTTCTTTATGGATCTTCTAGTCAACAATGCTTAGAGGCTTAGTAGATAAAGGTATAGCATCAATTATTACCTCTTCTTCATCTGGAATGACTTCCATTAGACTTTGAAGCTCTGCTGTGTCTTTATCCTTATCTACCTTCTGCTTCTTAGTACTCTCTTATTCTAACTCTTCTCATGCTCTCTTTGAACTACCTTCCACCAAGTCTGTTCTGAAGTCAACAAATGTATTCACCCTCTTGAAAGCTCTGTCAAACATCTTCTGAATAGAATCAAAAGATTTGTTCTTCAAGTCTTTGAGCTTCTTTCCTTCCATATTCTTTAGGTAAGTACACATGATTTTTCTTTGTTGAGCTTGGGTTGGTGGTTTGTTCCTCTTCTCTTTTGCACTTTTAGCAGCAAAGTGCTTTCTTCTTTGCTCCAAGAGTTGTTGAAATAATTTTGCCTTTTCTTTAACAAACAACTCTTCTTGCTCCTCTGCTTGCAGTCTTTGAGCCAATTCATGATCAACCTCAATCTTAGCCTGAATATCATCCCATTCTTCAGTCAAGGCAACATTGGCTTCATCCTTCTCCCTTGCAAGTCTCTCCTCTTCATCAAACTCAGCTTGTAATCTTTTAGCTTCTTTTTCATCACTCCTGAGTTGATCTTTCTTACTCATTTTCTTCAAAGGTTCAGGTTCTATCATTTTCCCTTTGCCTTTGTCCTGAACTTCTGCCTGTGATGGTTGTTGTGAAGATCTCGTTATTGTAGGTGTACCCAGCTCAGTAATAAAAATTCCTTTCCTTGGAGTTGGAATTGTAGTAGTTGTTGTTGTAGCAACACTAACATTTGTTGAAGCACTGGCAACATTAACTGGTACATTTGGCTCTTCTATAACATCCCCTTTTACCTTGGGTTTTACACTTTTCAAAGCTGCAAGTGCTTGAGCCAAAATAACTTCATCAACAGTTAAATTCACATCTTTAGCAGCAACTTCTTATTCTGCAAAGACCTGATAACCAGTCACAGTACCCACATTGTACATTTCTTTATCTGTATCATCTTGAATATTAACCAGGGTAATGTCTTCATCTGCATCAATAGCATTAATCCTCCCCTATTTAGATGCATCCTCACCCAAACTTTCTTCATCTCTAGAGGATTCTACCCTAGCACTCAAACCAACTTTGTATAGTCTCTTTAGCTTATGAGTTCTTGAACTTCTTTTCTTTTTCAAGCTTCTTGACCCTAAGTCCCTAGAGCTAAAGAATACCTTCCTGTAATAACCTTCTTCCTAATAGATTTATTTATAATAAACCCTATAGAACCTACTGAGCGCTAAACACTCTTATAAGGAGCCTAGAGAAGGCTCCCTTATCCCTTTTCAAACTACCAATCTCATTAGCTTAAGTGGACTTTGTCTTCTCCAAATCAAGAACCTTTTTTTGGAAAGTGGTACACAATTCCATTAATTTATTAAGTTTAAGTCTATCCTCATCACTTTGAAGTGTGTTACCTCTTACGAGCAGTGAATCATTAGAAAGTTTAGATACATTCCTCAAAACCTATTTTTGAGAAAAAAGTATCCCTTATGGTTTTTCTTAGGCACCTAGACCACTCCGGAAGAAGTTCCTAAGGGAACTAGATTCATGTAGGTTTTTGCCTAGGTATTGGGTCTTAGCTATGTACCACTGTCACTGCTCTCTTCCTAAGCTAAAGCAGTAGTGCAAACCCCCCTCACCAAACTGTCACCCAACTCCTTATGGATAGCCTCATCTGTAACATTTTCACTAGGATCACTAGGCTGAGGTACCTGAGTGTCCTTTCTTTTAGGCTTACCTAGGTTTTTGTGTCTTTTGGGTTAGATAGAGGTTGAATAATAGTGGGTGTTTGATGGGGACCAGTTAATTTGCTGAACCTTCACCCCCCATTTGTGATTCGTGTTGCAGACCACATATGTTTGGAAAATAAAGTGTTACACTACCAAAATACCGTTTCCTACCCGTCTAAATTTGCCAAAAATTCGTTTCTAAGAGTGAGAGTGTGCATTATAATTTCTTCCTCTTATGATTATCGCACCTATCAAGTTGTTGATTCAAAAACACTTGTACAAACCTTGGATACATACAAAATATCCTAGAACACATTATCACAATTATTTGAACAAACCTGTCTAAAATGAGACTTTGAAAGTTGAATTTCCTTATTTGTTCTAGCAGATAATAGCAGATACCATAGTGCTACTAAACTCATTCCATGCAGTAGTCTTTGAACTTAGACATTGTAGAATAGTATGAATCAGAAATTTCCATTGTGGAGAGAAGAATGAAAAACAAGATTTTTAATTATGCAAATAGTACTGTTATTATCAATAAAGATTTTGGCATGCATAAAATTATACCCATAATCAAGTAGTTGATTCTGAATCCAAAGTACTTATCCACATCAACTTGAAGCAAACACATACTCAGCTTCTGTTATAGAATTTGTAACCACTATCTGTTTCTTACACTGCCATGATATTAATCTATATCCAAAAAATTGACAACCTCCTATTGTAGACTTCATATCCAATCTTGCTCCAGCATAATCACTATCAGTGTATGCTACCAAATCAAAAGGAGAATCTTTTGGATACCAAAGACCCAATTTTAGTTAACCTTTTAAGTACTTAAAAATCCTTTTCATAGCATGAAGATGTGAAACCTTTGGATTGACTTGGTATCTAGTACAGGCACACACTGCAAACATGATGTCAGGTCTTGAAGATGTAAGATACATCAATGAACCAATCATTGACCTATACATATGAACATCCATTTCTTTACCATCTTCATCCTTGAGCATAGGCTTTTGAGTTTCCATTGGTGCACTTGCAGTCTTGACTTCTGTAAACCTAAATTTCTTTAAAATTTCTTCAACATATTTATCTTGACTAATAAATATGTTATCCTTCTTCTGCTTCACTTGTAATCCCAAGAAGAATGTAAGTTCTCCCATAGAACTCATCTAAAATTTCTCATGCATTAACTTCTCAAATGCATTGCATAGCTCCTTCTTTGTTGAACCAAAGATGATATCATCCACATAAACTTGGATTAGCAAAATATCACCTATGTGCCTTTTGATGAATAAGGTCTTGTCAATTTTCCCTCTTTGAAACTCATTGTCCAACAGATATGTTGACAAGGTTTCATACCAAGCTCTAGGAGCTTGATATAGTCCATATAGTGCTTTTTCAACTTTGTATACTCTATCAGGAAAGTCTGGATCTTCAAATCCTGGTGGTTGACATACATACACCTCTTCTTCAATCTTCCCATAGAGAAAAGCACTTTTTACATCCATTTGATACACTACAAAATCTTTAAATGAAGCATACGCTAAAAATAGCCTAATTGCTTCAATTCTTGCAACAGGGGCAAATAATTCATCATAGTTAATCCCTTCTTCTTGTGTGTACCCTTAAGCAATCAATCTTGCTTTATTTCTTATCACAATTCACCTTTCATCCTTTTTATTACTGAAAAACCCATTCAGAGCCTATAACCCTTTTTCCATTTGGTAAATCAACTAAAGTCCAAAATTCTTGTAACTTGAATTATAGAAGCTCTTCCTGCACAGCCTTTATCCAGTTTGGATCCTTCAATGCATGAATTACCTTTTTAGGTTCTTCCTATGATAAAAAGCAAGCAAACAAGCAGTTTTGAAGGTCTTTATGGTTTGTTCTTTGTTAAATAGTACTAACAAACCCATGTTCCTCCAATTTCTTTAACATCTTTCTTGTTTGTGTAGCTGATTGCAAATCTCCAATCACTTGATCAAGAGGATGATCTTTATGAATTCTTGTAGTTGGAATAGGACTGACTTGGATTGTTGTATCTAAATTGTTCATGTCAGCCTCTGCACCATCATCTTCATCATTTATTGAGAAGTCAAATATGCTAACATCTTCCAAAGCAGGCATATTTGGATCAAATGGAAGTTTAATGCTTGTTTTTCTACCAACAGCATTAACCTTATTTGTGCTAGCAGCATTAACATTGTTAGTGCTGTTAACATTATCTTCCTTCTCTTGATCATTACATTTACTATGTTTTCTTGGATCTTCATCAACCTTCTTTCCATTATCACATGAAGGTTTGAATTCATCATCATGAGAACTCTTTGATTTTTAGGAAAATGGTAGATCAACAGTCTATAATGGTAGCAAAATGTAATCTTTGACAGGTTTTGTCTCCTTTCTGGCTTGACTTGCATTATCACTTGCTTTTGTACCTGCAAAACCATTAGACTGTGTACCTGCAACAATTGGCTCATAATTTATTATTCTCGTTAGTGCATTAATAACAAATAGCCAATCTAGTCCACTACCTATAACATTAGGTGTAGTCTCACTAAACCTAATATGCAAGTTTTCTTCCACTATCCTTGTTCTTCCACTATCTTTATAAGCTTAGAGGTCGTACGATATGGGATATACCGGTTAAAGAAGATATGAGTTGGGGATGGCGGAAGCTTCTTCAAATTAGAGAGTGTATTAAGCCCTTATTTTAGACGAAGATTGGTAATGGTAAGAAAACTTCTTTTTGGTATGATAGATGGTGCTCTCAAAGCCCTATGATCTAATACTTATCTCCTAGAGACATCACTAATGAAGGCTATAACCTTCAAAACAGAGTTGCTAATTTGGTTACGCATGGGGGATGGTCTTGGCCTCAAACATGGCTTTTTAAGGCTCTAAACCTTGGTCAATTACTAGTTCCTATCTTAGATGAGGCTCGCCTGGACACACCTCAGTGAAGAGATGTCAATGGTAATTTTTCTAACTTTTTGGTTAAGTGTGCTTAGGACGCCCTTAGGCCGCGTGGAACGGAGGTTCTATGGTATCAAATAGTGTGGTTCTCTCATTGTATTCTGAGGCATGCATTTCATTTGTGGCTTGTCATGAAGAATAGCCTTAAGACTCAGGATCGTCTTAGGAAATGGGACATTAGAGTCAATTCTGATATTAACCTTCTTCGCTGTACCTTCTGTGATTCTCATCCAGATTCGCATGGTCACCTATTCTTTGAGTGCTCCTTTTCCACTCAAGTTTGGAGGTTTATTCGGCCTCTAGCAGGTATGGAGGATGTCTCCCAAAGTTTCCATGATATTATAACGTATTAACAGCCTATGGCCCATTGAAGAATAGCCAAAAGTATCATTAGGCATATTTTGGTTGTGGCTGCCACCTACTTCATTTGGGTTGAATGCAACAACCGATTGTTTAAAAATGTTAGAAGATCCCCGGAAGAGATTCGTGATATCATCATGGTTACGGTAAGGCTCAAACTTCTCACTTTCTGGTTCAAGAACAAAGCTATGGTTAGTGAACTCCTGTCTCGATGGAAGATGCCACAAAACTTTCGGTTATATGTTTAATTGCATGTCCATCTGTATGTTTGTAGGCGTGTTTGTTTTTATTGTATGCTTTTAGCTAGGGGATCTCGTTTGTGGCATGTCACATTTGAGTAGTGGTATTTCAAGCTTGGAGCTTGAGGTTAATGTGGTATTCAGCCACATCCCATTGAACTTAAACGTTCTTTAAGATTAATACATTTTACCGGGTTACCCCCTTACAAAAAAAAAGGCTTTATTATTTAAAAAGTATCTAACAAAGAAACCTTCATCAGCCTTACCATCAAATTTGCCTAAGTGATTTATGGTATTAAGAATAGTAACAGGATACCAAAATGGTGTCATAAAACTTAAAGTTGGTGTTCTACCAGGAAAAAGATCATATGGGGTCTTGTTATGAGGCTTAACTACAAACACTCTATTTTGCACATAGCAAGCAGTATTAACTGCTTCTGCCCAAAAAGTAGTTAGAAACTTAGAATCAGCTAGCATAGTCCTAGCAGCCTCAATTAGTGTCCTATTCCTCCTCTCAGCAACTCCATTTTGTTAAGGAGTTCTAGCTACACTAAATTGTCTCAAAATACCCCTTATCTCACAAAACTAATTCTTTTCTTTCTTTTTGAATTCAGTTCCATTATCACATCTAATCGTCTTAACCTTGTGATCTACTATATTTTCTATCCCAGTTATAAAGGACTTAAGAATGCCACTAGTCTCATCCTTAGTAGCTAGAAAGAAAACCCATGTAAACCTACTATAATCATTTGTGACAACTAGGCAATACATTTTCTTCATAAGGCTTTTTACAAATGTTGGACCAAACAAGTCCATATGCAACAAATGTAAAGGAAGACTGATTGAGTTCTCTGTTTTGGACTTACAAGAGGCTCTGTGCTGCTTTCCCTTTTGACAAGCAACACAGGTTTGATCATTTTTAAAAAGTTTAGAAGGTAAACCTCTTACAAGATTTCCCTTAACCAATTTATTCATGGTTTTAAAATTTAAGTGACCTAGCCTTCTATGCCAAAGTTTAGATTCATCAGATGTGGCTTTTGCAAAAAGGCAAGTTAAACCTCTTTTAGGAACTATGTTCTTTAAATCAACACTATACATATTGTTCTTTCTAGGAACTCTAAGTAAAACTTGACTTTCATCAATTAACTTAAAGTTTGGAGATAAAACAATACATTCAGTGTCATTAAAAAGAACACTATTCTTTTTATCACACATTTGTGAGACACTAAAGAGATTAAACTTTAACTCTCTCACAAAATACACATTTTCAAAATCTAAATTACCAGTTTTAATGGTACCTTTTCTTATGATTTTCCCTCCTTTAGGGTTCCCTCCAAAAGCAACATATCCTCCATCTATCTCTTTATAGTTTGTAAGATAGGACATGTTCCTTGTCATGTGCCTTGAGCATCCACTATCAATCACTTCTTAATCCTGTACGTCTATTTGTGGATTGCCCTATACATTAGATAAGAAAATTAGTTTCTTTTGGGGACCCAAGCCATCACTGACTTGGATCTGCCTTGTGCATCAATATAATCAAACTTTTTTAGCGTGATTGATGCACTGTTGTGTTTAGAAACATGGTCTAAAAATTTATTCTTTGGTTTCCAAACCCATGAAGTTGAGGCCTTAACAGCATTAAAATTATTTCCCTTAACAACATTAACTACTACTTTTGGCCCAGCAGTATTAATTTTTTTATCCCTAGCAGTATTAACCCTTTGATTAATATTACTATTTTTGAATGCTGTGTTCTTATGAATGGGCCTCTTAAAAGCTGAATGTGCTGTTTTAGAAAGATATAACATTGGTCTAGCCGCATTCACTGTTGTTTTTTAGTGAGCAGCATTAACTTGTCTAGCAGTATTAATTAATACTAAGCCAGACTTTATTAGTACTTCTCTTGGAACCATGTTCTTTTTAGCACAAGGGTGAGTCTTTTTAGCAAAATTTTGATGACTCACCCTTTGAATATTATTCCAAACAGGTTTTACCATCCTTTGATTTTGAAACTGTTTTTGATAGTAATTGCAATCAATTTGCAAATGATCAAAGCTTCCACACATATAACAGGCCTTATTAAACATCTCAAAATTGCTTCCTAGTTTTTAAGACATCATATTGTTCTAATTTCTTTGATTGCCTCTTGGACTATGAGTGTTTTGCCTATGTTTCTCAACTTGTTTAACAGTTTTCCTAGCAGTTTTCTCTTGTTGCTTAGGTTTGACAAACTCTATCTTAGCAATACTAGGCTTAACTATTTTCTTCTCAGTTTTAGTTTGAGACACATTTTCTTCCTCACTATCTGACACCGAATCTTTAATATTTAAAGAATCATCAGACTTCTTAACTACCTTAGACACTTCTTCATCAGACTTTCTGTTCTCAACTACAGGCTTATTAACAAACTCATCTAAACTAGTAAAAGATAAATCATGTGTTAGAGGCATGAAATTTCCTATGTAGGGAGGTGGAACTGCATTATATTTTTCATAGCCTAAACCTTTCTTGCAATTATCAACAATCTGACACTCTATGAGCTTGTTTAAACTTTTAGATGCATTTTCAAATTTATCTACATTAAATTGAATGCTATCTTTTTTGTGAGTCCCAAACCGAACAGATTTTTGCAGCCTGCTAAGGGTGATAGCAAACTTGTATAAATACATATTGACTATAGAGAAACACTGACTATGAATACTTATTGTATATGCAGAATCTACACAATAATATTAAGAAGAACAATAGTAAACTTTGATTTCTATTAACCTGCTTTAAGGGTTACAGATTACTAACTATGAGATATGATTATATGAGATGAGATCTGTGTGTTATCAATGTGTGTCTTCTCTCTAATGCCGTAGGGTTCCTTTTATAGATCAAGGATAAACCCTAACAGGCTTACAAAACGCGTAAAAGATAATACATATCTTTTCCTATAATATCTCATACATATCTCTTAAACGGTACTAACTATTTTATACTAATGGTACTAACTATCTGAGCAGTACTTAACACTTTGTACTGTCAGTACTAAATATAACTAGCGGTACTAAGTATAGAACTAACTGTACTAAGTTAGGAATGTATATTTCCTAACAATTATAGACTATTGATCCACCGTTTTCTCATGATCCAAAGAGTTCTCATGATGATGGATCCAAACCTTCAAGTGATAATAGAAAGAAGGTTGATGAAGATCCAAGAAAAGATAGTGAATGTAATGATCAAGAGAAGGAAGATAATGTTAACAGTACTAACAATATTAATGTTGCTAGCACAAATGAAGTTAATACTGTTGGTGGAAAAACAAGCATTGAACTTCCTTTTGATCTAAATATGTCTGTTTTAGAAGATTATAACATATTTGACTCCTCAAGAAATGATGAAGATGATGGTGCAGAGGCTGACATGAACAATTTGGATAGAACAATCAAAGTCAGTCCTAATCCAACTATAAGAATTCATAAAGATCATCCTCTTGATCAAGTGATTGGAGATTTGCAATCAGCTACACAAACAAGAAGGATGTCAAAGAATTTGGAGGAACATGGGTTTGTTAGTACTATTCAACAAAGAACAAACCATAAAGACCTTCAAAATTGCTTGTTTGCTTGCTTTTTATCATAGGAAGAACCCAAAAAGGTAATTCATGCATTGAAGGATCCAAGCTGGATAGAGGCTATGCAGGAAGAGCTTCTACAATTCAAGTTACAAGAAGTTTGGACTTTAGTGGATTTACCAAATGGAAAAAGGGCTATAGGCACTAAATGGGTTTTCAGGAATAAAAAGGATGAAAGGGGAATTGTGATAAGAAATAAAGCAAGATTGGTTGCTCAAGGGTACACACAAGAAGAAGGGATTGACTATGATGAAGTCTTTGCCCCTGTTGCAAGAATTGAAGCAATTAGGCTATTTTTAGCTTATGCTTTATTTAAAGATTTTGTGGTGTATCAAATGGATGTAAAAAGTGTTTTTCTCTATGGGAAGATTGAAGAAGAGGTGTATGTATGTCAACCACTAGGATTTGAAGATCCAGACTTTCCTGATAGAGTATACAAGGTTGAAAAAGCACTGTATGGACTACATCAAGCTCCTAGAGCTTGGTATGGAACCTTGTCAACATATCTGTTAGACAATGAGTTTCAAAGGGGGAAAATTGACAAAACCTTATTCATCAAAAGGCACAAAGGTGATATTTTGATGGTCCAAGTTTAGGTGGATGATATCATCTTTGGTTCAACAAAGAAGGAGCTGTGCAATGCATTTGAGAAGTTGAAGCATGAGAAATTTTAGATGACTTCTATGGGAGAACTTATGTTCTTTTTGGGATTACAAGTGCAGCAGAAGAATGATGGCATATTTATTAGTCAAGATAAATATGTTGGTGAAATTCTAAAGAAATTTGGGTTTATAGAAGTCAAGACTGCAAGCACACCAATGGAAACTCAAAAGCCTCTACTCAAGGATGAAGATGGAGAAGAAGTGGATGTTCATATGTATAGGTCAATGATTGGTTCATTGATGTATCTTACATCTTCAAGACCTGACATCATGTTTGAAGTGTGTGCCTGTGCTAGATACCAAGTCAATCCAAAAGTTTCACATCTTCATGTTGTGAAAAGGATTTTTATGTACTTAAAAGGTCAACCAAAATTAGGCCTTTGGTATCTGAAAGATTCTTCTTTTGATTTGGTAGCATACACTGATAGTGATTATACTTGAGCAAGCTTGGATAGGAAGTCTACAACAGGAGGTTGTCAATTCCTTGGATGTAGATTGATATCATGGCAGTGCAAGATATAGACAGGGGTTGAAAATTTCATAATAGAAGCTGAGTATGTGGCTGCTTTAAGTTGCTGTGGAAAAGTGCTTTGGATTCAGAATCAACTACTTGATTATGGGTATAATTTTATGCATACCAAGATCTTTATTGACAATAACAGTACTATTTACATAATTAAAAATCCTGTTTTTTATTCAAAAACAAAGCATATAGAGACCAGACATCATTTTATTAAAGATTACAATGAAAAGAAATTGATTCAAATGGTCAAAATCCTTACTGACAAGAATGCTGCAGATTTGCTTACAAAAGCTTTTGATGTAAATAGATTTCAATATTTTATTGTTAGTATTGGAATGATGAATCTTTAAAGTCTTTTATCTATTTATGTTTTGTAGAGTTTTGTATGAAAACCCAACATAAATGACGATCGTAAAGTTTGCAGATACTCATAACATGGTCGCATTTTTGTCTAAACCCGCAGAAAGTGATGGGTTTGAATAAATTGTGGATTTTTTGAATGAACAACCTATAAGATATGCATTAACGGTTAATCACACTATATATATTTCTTGCATTGAACAATTCTGGTCTACTAGCGTGGTCAAAACTATTAATGGGGAAGTACAGTTGCATGCTCTAGTAGATGGCAAGAAGATAATTATCTCTGAAGCATCTGTGAGAAGAGATCTTAAACTAGAAGACGAGGAAGGTATTCATTGTTTACAAAATTCTACCATTTTTGAACAACTTTCATTGATGGGATATGAGAAAATTTCATAGAAGCTCACTTTTTATAAGCCATTCTTCTCTCCACAATGGAAATTTAGGATTCATACTATTCTACAATGTCTAAGTCCAAAGACTACTGCATGGAATGAGTTTAGTAGCACTATGGCATATGCTATTATGTGCTTAGCAACAAATAAAAAATTCAACTTTTCAAAGTTCATTTTTGAAGGTATGATCAGAAACTTGGATAATGTGTCTAGGAAATTTTAATGTATCCAAGGTTTGTACAAGTGTTTTTGAATCAACAAGTGAATGAGGTGCCAACTCATAAGAGAATTTATAATGCACCCTCTCACACTAAGAAGATTTTTGGAAATATGAGAAGGGTAGGAAAATGTTTTTCTGGTAGAGTAACACCTTTATTTCCAACAATGGTGGTGCAACACCAACACAAATGGGTGAAGGTTTAGCAAATCCAACTGATCCCCATCACACACCCACCATTCTTCAACCATCTATTGAACCATAAAAGACACAAAAACCTAGGAAGCCTAAAAGAAAGGACACTAAGGTACCACAGCCTAGTGATCCTAGTGATAAAGTTGCAGATGAGGCTGTCCATAAGGAGTTGGGTGACAGTTTGGTAAGGGCTGCCACTACTACTTTTACATAGAAGCAGAGCAGGAAAGTGGTAACATAACTAAGGCCCAATCCAAGGCAACACTTAATGAATCTAGTTCTTTAGGAAGTACTTCAGGTGGTGGTCCCAGGTGCCAAGAAACCATAGGGGATATTGCTCAAAATAGGTTTGAGAATGTATTTAAACTTTCCAATGATTCACTGCTCGTAAGAGGTAACACACTTCAAAGTGATGAGGATAGACTTAAATTTGATGAATTGATGGCATTATGTACCACTTTACAATCCAGAGTTCTTGATTTGGAGAAGACAAAGACCACTCAAGCTAATGAGATTGACCATAGAAAGTTCAATAAAATCCCTGTTCCTTAAAATTTCTGTACATTATCACATCTAATAGTTTTTTAACTTTTTGATTTCATTGGTTCTCAATTTTGTCTATAAAGATCCATGAAGGGATTCCACTAGTTTTTCATCCTAGTTCTTAGAGAACACCAACTAAACCTGCTACAATCATTAGTGATAACCAGGCAATAAGTCTTATGGTTTAAGCTCCTTACAGATGTAGGTCCAAATAAATCCATATGCAAAGCTGTAAGGGCTGACTAATAAAGCTCACTGATTTGGCCTTACAGGAGGCCTTGTGTTGCTTTCCTTTCTGACAAGCAACACAAGTGTGGTCATATTAAAATATCTTTGAAGGTAAACCTCTTACAACGTTTCCCTTCACAAGTTTGTTTAGTTTTTAAAGTTAACATGACCCAACCTCCTATGCCATTTGTTAGATTCATCAATTGTGGCCTTTGCAATTAAACAGGCTAAACCTCCAGAAGGAACAATGTTCTCTAGATTGAAACTGTACATATTATTTTGTCTGGGGATTCTAAGTAAGATTTGATTTGCATCAGGTAACTTAAATTTAGGAGACAAAACAAGACATTCAGAGTTAGTGAAAAGAACTTTGTTCTTCTTGTCACAAATCTGTGACACAAAAAAGAGATTGAAATGTTGTAGTTCTTTCATAAAGTACACATCCTCAAAATCTAACTTTCCTGTTTTAATTTTACCTGTACCAGTTTTACTAACCTTTACTGATTCCTTCAAAAGCAACATGGCCACTATAACGTTCATGATTATTCAGCAAGGTAGGCCATGTTTCCATTCATGTGCCTGAACACCCACTAACAACATTTCCTTTGTATCTGTTAAAGGTGGGCTATATGTTGAATACATCAGCACATTGAGATATAAGAGATTAAAGTTTCCCTCTTAGGGACCCAAGCCATTTTGGACTTGGGTCTGCCTATGGATTTGAAAGTAGCACAATTTCTAGGACTTTGATCACCATTGTAATTTGGACTTTGTGCCAGATCTTTTTGGTTCCCAATTACAACCTGTTGAGGGCTTAACAGCAGTTTTCAGCCTTTTCCCCCAACACACTAACTGCATATAACCTCAGCAGTCTTACCCTATTGTTTTGAACAAATTTGTTTCTAAGATGTTGTTGTGTTATTAAAAGGCTTCTAAAGGAAGAATGAGTTTTTTATGAAAAAACAGTTTTTTGGAGTCTAACTCTATTCACAAAAGGTTTAACAGTACTTAATGGTATGTTGCTTAATTACACACACTACCTTTTACCTTTAAAAAACGAGCTTAATGACCAAAAACGACATAAACATGCCAAATATAACTTGTTTTGCAAATGTATTGTGCAGGAACGAGTACCTAAGAAAAGGACGAAAAACAAAGCCAAAACGACAAAACGCGACTACGTAATGGAAAAGACTTGTGAAAGACAAAGCAAATCGAAGCCGAAAAGTCTATCAAGTCAAAAAGTCATCAAAAAGTCCAACTGGTCAAAAGTGCAAAGTCAACACCAAATCAAAAAATACATGGTCACAGTCAAAATGAAGTCAAAGAAAAAAAAATAAAACTATAGGACTGAAATTGCAAATTCGCCTAAGTTAAATTACACCAAGAAAGAGAGAAAGAAAGACAAGGGGGAAACTGCTAAATGCCAAAGTGTAACTTCAAGGGCCATTTCAGTCAAGTCTAAGACTTAATCCACCAAGGACGGTTTATGCAAACAATGTTAATACTTTTTGGGGACTTAAATTTTGCCAAGTCCCCAAAGTATTTAACACCAAGGACATGGATGCAAAGATATATAAGTCCATGATGGTTAAATTTCCAAAAACCCCAACCCATGCCCTGTCACCCCCAACCTATTATAACTTTTCTTTCCCGCCATTTTTGAAACCCAAAAACCCAGGACCAAATCACGGGATTTCTTCCCCTCTTTTACCCTGCAACCCAACCACCCCATGGATAAAAACTTTCCCCCCTCCTCTACTAAAACCCAATCCATTGGCAATACCCACAATTTCCCCAAGCCTAATCCAACGCTGTGATGAAGTTGATTTTTGAAGAATTGAAAGGCCAGTATTTGTTTGTGCTTTCCTTAGCACTCTCACAACAAACACAATGCACTTTTATTTTCACAAAGAAACACAAGTGAAGAAGACATGAAAAAGAAGACCCTAGCTCGTTTTTTTTTCTATAAAAGCAAGTGTAAGCCCATTGTGGCAACCAATCAGTTTTATGTAGTTTTTTTTAGCTCAAGTTAGTTTTTAAGTAGTTTTTAAGTGAGTTAGCTGTTTTAATTTTCAGTTGTAATTTTCTTTAGAATTCTTTTTTTGTGTCTTCAAAGAAACACACAAGAGAGAGGAAGACCTAGTCGAATTTTCTCCTATTTAAAGCTTTGTAAAAGCCATTGTGGCTCAGTCAGTTTTTTATGTAGTTTTTTTTAAGTTAGCTTTTAAGTAGTTTAAGTAATTTTAAGTATTTCTTCAGTTCAAAAAGTTTTTGTACTTGTACTTCAGTTTAATGAAATTGAATTAAGTTATTTCACTTGTGTTCTAAGTCACAATTGTTTTTCTTAAAGTATTTAATCTCTTTATTTAAACCATCTTTTCATTCTGTCATTTTAAAAAAACATTTTAAGAAAATACAAGAAAAGAGCAAGTTACTGTTGGATTAAAAAGCATGGAAGAATGAGCTAACATGGAAGGCTTATTGGGTTTTCAGCTTAGTTAAGCTTAATTAAAAGCTGGGTAGGAAATTTAGAGCTTAAATAGGTCTCAAAAATCCTTTTTGAGCAAAGGATTTAAGGTACTTTTCTTTCAATTTTTGCTTATTTACTGTAGCAAATAAGCTTATTTGGCTTATTTCCTTAGCTTATTACTCTTATTATGCTTATTAGTGTGTAAGTTTGCTTGTTAGGTGCTTGCCATTTCAGTCTCATGCTAGTTGCTTAAAACTGCCAAAAATTAAGCTTAAACTGTCACTAGCTTAGCATCATTTAAAGTGCTTATTTTCTTTGCTTTTTATCTCTTTTTTGTCCTAAATAGCTTAAGTAATATTAGTCCATTTAAAATTTCAGTTAAATTAGTCTTATAAGTTTTTAAAATCACTTTTTAAAAATTAAGGGGGTGTTTGGGATAACTTGAAAAACGGGTCAAAAGGGTTTAAGTATGGGTTGATGTCATCAAAATAGATTTAGTATAAGTTTTTAAGCATTTTTAAGCTGTTTTTAAAAGTTTTTTAGTTTGCAATTTGTTTTTCAAAAGCTTTTCAAGCCATTGTGTAAACTGTGATTTTTGAAAAACACCACAAGTGCTTATTTAGTTAAGCACTTGTGAGTTTGAGTTTAAGTGTCAAAAAGTGTGAGTTTAGTGTGTCTTAAACATGCTGTCAAATACCTTTGGTCTTTTGACTTTGGTGAGTCAAATCCACTAAGTTTGCTATTAGCAGTTTTAAAAGATTCATAAGCTCTTTTTCATTCAACAAATTCAGCTAGTTAAAATGGTTTTTAAAAGTCAAAAATTGGTGCACAACTCCAAAAGCTAGGGTACTAAATCTGTTTTAGCTTATCTTTTTAATTTGAGCTTATTTGACAGCTTTTAACAAAATAAGCCCCTAGTTTTAAGCTTTAATCTCCCCTGGTGCAAAGGGGAGATTTTAAGCTTCTTTTTCTTGGTTTTTAAGAGTACTTAAGCCTAAGAACTTGGCTTATTTCAAGAGCCTATAAGCTCTTGTATAAGCCTCTTAAGTTTCAGACCATAAGAAGCTTATTTGTTGGCTTATGTTTAAGCCCAAACTTGGCTTTTGACTGTTTTTGCATAACTTAGGTTTAGGGATTGCTTATTTTTTTTACTTTTAGCATTTTCAGCTTATTTCATAAGCCCACTTGTGTTCTAAAATAGCTTATTTAGATAGATTAGCTAAGTTGTTTAGCTTTTGCCTTTTCCTTAGCTTATTTAAGTCCAATAGGTTAGCCCTTTTAGCCATTAAGCTTCTATTTAGTTTCTGTCATTAAGCCCCTTTTTCCCAGCTTATTTAGTTTTAGCTTTTACTTATTTTAGCTTATCTAGATTAGGTTTACTCTCCTTAGCTTATTTTGTCTTTGTCTTAGCTTATTTCGACCACAAGTCCAAAATGACTTAGCAAATTTTTGCCTTTAAGCCCTTTAAGCTATACTGTCGACCTTTAAGCTTATTTTTAAGCTTATTTAGAGCTTTTCGTAAAAAGTTGTAGTTGACAAAGTTGTTAAGCCCCACGAGCTTAACAACTTTGCTTTACAAAGTTTTCAAAAAAAAAAAGAGGGAAAGACAAGAGGTCCGGGTGAGCAAGACTCGAACCCGAGACCTCTCGATACATTCCCTCTCTTTGTGCACACTCTCACCGCTGCGCCCTTGGGACTTTTCTGTCATAGTCCCAAGGGCTTGCATACTTATAGAGGTTTTCACCCTTTAAGCTTATAAGCTGTTATCAGCTTATTCGGGGCTTATTCATTAAGCAAATTTTTGTTTCTTATTTTTCTTAGGATTGTTATAGAGTCTAGTATTTTGTGTAAAAATTTCAGAATTTTTCGTAATCATTTACTATTTTTTATAATTTAATTTAGTTAAAACTTTTAAAAATTCATAAAAAATACAAAAATTATCAAAAAAAATATTTTTCTTTTTTAGAAAATTTTATTTTGTCGTATAGTTTGTAGGAAAAATTTGAAACTTTTCGTAAAGTCATCTTTACAACTTTTCGTTTTTTAAAAGAACGGGTCCGGGTACGTTTTTTGTGTTGACTCGTTTTTGGGTCAAACGAACTCCGTTTTCGGTCTAGTCTTTTTTATTCTTCGTTATTTGTCCCGTAGAGTAGTTTAGAAGTGAAAAATTCTTCGTAGGGTTATTTTTAAAGATTTTAGGTTTTTCCCCCTTTGTTCGGGATTCGGGCTCCCGTTTTTCAGCTTAATTTCGTAATTTTTAGGTTTTTCTTAAACGTTTTAGTTTGTTATTATCTAATTTGACTTTTTCACCTTCCCAAATCAATTCCTTCCTTCAAACTCAGATCTTCGACTGTACCGATCTTCCAGAACAGCCTCGTTGGGGAATTAACGACCCGGGAATAGTTTATACTGCTCCTGGTACTTTATTGATTGTTGATTTTTGTTTTTTCTTACTATTATATTATATATTTTATTATATATTATATATATAGTTAAGGCTTAAAAATTCATAATCACACCCTCTCCTTCACCTACCATTCCTGAGACAGAATGGGTTGTCCCTAACCCTGTCTCACCTGTTACTGA
>BQNB010106377.1:0-23404 GCA_026074375.1 Tanacetum coccineum | reverse complement strand
ATCTACAAACTGCTGTCCAGGAAGTTTTGGACAAATCTAAAGCATATTTATGAAAGTATCCAGATCAAAAGAATATCTCTTTGTGTTCAGCTTGAATCTGATGAAATGCTTGTGGTAAGATGCAGTAGCCCAGAATTCATGCATGTAGATAGCAGGGACACTAGCAGTGATCAAGAAAGCTGGATAAAAAGGAGTGAGAGAAAGAACATTCAAAGCAACTTGAAAGGTGGGTTCTTTAGGCTTGAATATGGTGCTTAATCTGTAGTTGCAACTTCTAATCTGTAGACGTTGTTCCTGTGGAACGAGAGCATCGTCCATGGCTTGTTGTTGTTCTTTTGTGATACTCATGATTCTGCTAAGAAAGAGTCGATACAGTTTATATAAACAAGTTTATATAAGACACTATATATAGAGACCCTTTTTAGGATTTGGCACTTAAGACATGTAACACATTTAGATAGCTAATCATGGAAAGAGTGAACTTAAATTGGCTTAGTTAAGGTAATCCAATTTTAATTTGATTAGATTCCAAAGATAATCATTTTTAAATTTGCTACCTAACACAAGTTTTAAGTCACCTTTTGTTTAGAATCTAAGTGAGTATTAGCCTTTTTGAAATCATGAAGCATGAATGAATCTGGTTGATTAGGTGAAAACTGCGAATTAGGTTACAATTGAGAACAGCGAATTCGGACATAGTTGGAAATTGCAAATTCAGATACAAAAGGAAGCTGCGAATTAGGACCTTAAACTAAACTGCGAATTCGGACGCTATAGGCACACTGTGAATTCGGACACTAAAGGTCCATTGCGAATTCGGGCACTAAAAGTTCATTGTGAATTCGGGCATCAAAGGTTCATTGCGAATTCGGGCTTTAAAGGTTCATTGCGAATTCAGGCACTAAAGGTTCATTGCGAATTCGAGCATTAAAGGTTCATTGCGAATTCGGGCATTAAAGACATACTGCTAATTCGTTTGTAACTATCTCCTGCGAATTCGGATGACACTATCACCTGTGAATTCATTTAACACTATGAACTGCGAATTCGTATATAACTAGTCCTGCGAATTTGGATTGTTCTAAAAATTTTGAATTTTAATTCAAGTATCCAAGTGTTTTTCCTCCTTAAATTCAATCATTTAGCCTCATAGCTTTCACAAGAACATTTTTTGCAACTTACATACCACACATTCACTAACACATTTAGCATCTATCCATTGCAAAACGCACAATCTAGTTACAATCACTCAAATCAAACTCATATGAAATATTTGTAGAAAAATGTAATGAACGAGTAGTTAACACCCCAAAATGAACCAAACCCCTTTACCAATTTTGGTTTTCATTCGGTTTTAATTTCAAGAACCCTAATTGTGAATATTAGGGTTTTTTTGAAACTAAGACCTTGTAAAAACAAAATTCCATTGAGATATGAGTTCATTAGGATGCCAAGAACACTATTTTAATTATACCTTTTGCACGAAAAGGTCTAGAGATCGAGAATGAAGGAGAGACGATCGTGAGAGGTTTTGGGAAAGAAAAAGATGAAGTGTGGTTTGTGTGTGTGTGAGATCGGGAAAAAGGGTGGGGTGGGGTGTTATAAAACTAATATGTTTTTTGACACATTCACCCCCTCATGTTTGAGATCTTTTCCACATTACATTAACAAGTTGATATAGGTATTTTAAAGTTTACATGTTGGCACATTAAGTCCCTATATTTTGACTAGGATACGTAACAACAAAATTTGCACATATTCTCCCTAAAGGCATAATCATATATCATTTAAGGCACACAAAAGCTAAACTTAATTAACTTTCCTTAGAAAAATGATTTTTAGTTATTGATTAAAAACCTTTTTCCCTTTTATCAAATGACTTTCTGTTAAAGATATTTGACATTTTCTCCCCCTCAAACAATGACCCGTTTTCTATTTAAAGAGCTGTAGTAATTGTATGAGAAGTCAACTGTCTGTAAAAAGCATTTTCTTATGAAGCAATGTTTTTATTCATGAAAAACAAACACCAATTGTAAATAAGATTTCTTTTATTTTCACACATAAGTGCACTGACACGTACACTTATGGAAATATAGGAAGCACGGGTTGTGATGCAAAGTAATCACAAGCCTTTGCATGGTCATAAAGTAGACCATTCCCGATAATAAATTCATGTTGTTAGGAGCAACTGTCATTTTGACGACATGTTTTCCGCAGGGTGAAAAGCAGGTTACTATATGAAATAATAGTTAGCCATTTGGTATGTTTTAAAAAAAAACATTTTAACTTTTGCACGAACTTTATTTATGACCACGTGTCTTTATTGAAAGACATTTCTAGTGTCGTAAATATTATCGTTTGCAAAAGACATGCCAGTTGAACCTCTTTTTATATTTTTCTAATTTTTTAATTTTGTATTTTTGGTATGCGTTTAATTACACATACCTTTCACCATTAAAATCGGACTTAAATGACCCAAAACGTACCAAAAATACATTGTATTCGTATGTTTTCACTTATTTTGTGCAGGAACGGATATCCGACAAAAGGACGAAAAATCAAGCCAAAAACGACAAAACCGAGCACAGAATGGAAAAGCATGGAAAAGACAAAGTCAAATCAAAGCCAAAGACCAAAAAGTCCAGTCAAAGTCAAAGAGTCAACCCCGACAAAAGTCAAAGTCAAGACCGAAGCCGTAATCAAAGAAGACCTTAATGGGCCCACCCTTACCCATCTAATGGGCCGGGGTAGCCCATTAAGGGTACATTTGAAGACCAAATGGGCCTTACATCATAAACGGGCCCAAAACCCTTGTTAAATCATACCCGGCCCAAATCCAAGCCCAATACCTTTTTAAAGCCCAAATGAAAAGGGGAGGGCCATTTCTGCCAATTCACTAAAGATATACCACAAGGGCCGAGTCTGCCAATCAATTAAACTTTCCCACCCCAAAGGACTAAGTTTGCAAAAACTTATATAACTCTCGGGGACTAATGTTGCCAAGTCCCTAAAAGTTACAACCCACAAGGACTGAATTTGCAAGGGACAAGTAAAGGTTGAGGGACCATATTTGCCCCATCCCCAAACTTCCACCCCTGGCCCAACATTTTAAAAAAAAAAAAGAAAAAAAAAAATATATAAAAAAAAAACAAAAAAAAAAAAAGAAGAATAAAAAAAAAAATAAAAAAAAAAAAAAAAAAATAAATAAAAAAAGAGAAAAAAAAAAAAAAAAATGCTTAAAATGCTTGTATATTGCTTGTTTTGTCTTTATGATTATGTAGGTACGGATATTGCAAAAATCTTAAGAAAATGGTCAAAACCGGACAAACTCGGACACGGGAACGGAAAAGACAAAAGCTGGGAGAATGCTATCAAAGGTCAACAAAAGTCAACTCAAGGTCAATAGTGGTCAACCACAAAAAGACAAAACCTAAAAATACCAAATCAGTCCCTTAAAGAAATCTAAATTGCAAAAATGGTCCCCTAAACCCTAACGGTGTTAACTCTTTTTATTATAAGAGTTAACACCCGTTAACCCCTTACAACAACACTAAGCCCAAGCCCAAAAAAACTTACCCAAGCCAAATTCCTTTGTATAAGCCCAAAGTCAAACTATTTTTTTTACCCGGGTCAAAAAGAAGTCAAACACACCTCCCTTTTATAAAAGTAAAAACACGGGAAAGGCGGTTATTACTATTCACCTTCTTTTTCGTTTTACCCCGAGTTCAAATCAAAGGGGTAATTCAAATTGGCAACGTGGCTTAGTAATTCAAGTACCAAAGGACATGCTGGCAGAGTTACACATCTCCAATCGCTCCCATTGGTGGAAACCCAAAAGGGAATGACACGCGGGCAAAGGAGAAAACACGCCTATCAAGAGGGATTTGCACTAAAATGTGTGAAAAAGAAGCACAATGGCTCTGACACACGGAATGCCACGTTGGCAATCTGTGTGCTCACCAAAGTGATCCAACGGCTCAAATTATGACTCAATGATTGGAATTTATTCAAGGGCCAAGATCAAGACAAGGAGAGCAGGGCAAGAGACCTAGAACCTTCATTCTCAGGCTATAAATAGCCCTCACATTCACACACAGGGGATATCTAGTTTTTTTTAGCTTTTAAAAATTTAGCTTATGTATTTTTTAGCTTTTAAACTTTAGCTTTTGTAATTTTCAAATTCAGTTATTGTAATTCATTCTCAAAAGATTGTAATCAATTTTCAAGTTAATGAAATCTAGTGTTCTTTTACTCAATCTATCATAAGCTCTTATTCTTTTCAAATGTTTTCAGTCACTATTCCAAAAGCTCCTAATAAGCTCATACAAGCTCTTTGAGTCTCTAAGCTCAAATTGAGCTATTAATAAGCTCTTAATATACTTAAAACAATAAAATCAGTCTTAATACCTTTGCTTATGGATTTTGAGCTTTTGGATGATGAACTAGCCATGGATGAGTTCATAAGGACTTTTACTAGCTTATCATTGATAAGCTAGAGCTTGTAGACAGCTCTTTGAGCATTTTAGCCTTTGTTTAGCTAAGGCTTCTGTAAGTTTCCTTTTAAATTCAAGTCTCTTAGCTTAATTTTGCATATGCTTATATCTTGCTTATAGTCTAGCTTATTTGTGCTTAATTATGTCTATTTGTGCTTATTAAATATGTTTGAATATCTGTTTTTAAGTTTTATAGCATAGATCTTAGATTACTTAGTTTTAATTCATTAAACTGTCAAAAACTCAAAAATATTAGCATAGTTCTTAGTTCTTTGATTCTGGCTTAATTGTTAGTTGAAATAGGTTCATTAGATTTGTTATAAGCTATTTGTTATCTGGTATTTAGGATTTAAGCTCTCAATTTCATTTTCATAAGCTTATATGGTTTTGAGTTTAGTTAAAGGGGTGTTTGGCACAGCAGTACTAACTACAAGTTAGTACTGCTTG
This sequence comes from Tanacetum coccineum, assembly GCA_026074375.1. Classification (NCBI taxonomy): domain Eukaryota; kingdom Viridiplantae; phylum Streptophyta; class Magnoliopsida; order Asterales; family Asteraceae; genus Tanacetum; species Tanacetum coccineum. Next base: position 18,464 of record BQNB010106377.1, on the reverse strand, counting down.
TGGCCTTTAGGTCTTTTGTGTTTGCTTTAAAAATCTCATTTAAGTTTGATTAAGCTAGTTTTATAAGTCAGAATAGGGTGAATTAAGTTTTCATGAGTTAAGTGTTTATAGTCTCAAATCTGTCTAGTCATTGGCATTAGTTAGCTTAGATTTCTTTTAGTTTTAGTCATCATCTTAATTTGCATTTAGTTTAGTGTTAAAATAGAGTAGAATAAAGGATCTTAAACCTGCATTTATAAAATTTTGCTCATATACATGCCAACTGCATCAGCAGTTCTATTATGCAAACAGTTTCTTTGTTAGCTTAATTTCAATTGGTAAAAAATACTTTAAGCTTTTCAAATTTCTTGCACAAGTAGATTATAAGGTAGTTTAAGTAAGTTTGAGCTTATCTTAGCTCATTAAGCTTATTAGGTTATCTGTTTTTAGCTTTTAAATAAGCTCTTTGTCTTTTCAATTTTAAAAACTCAGCATGATTTGAGCTTTAGGTCTGTTTTTAAGTGCTTTTGTAATAAGCAATTGAGTTTCAAACCTTGTTTCAAAAGTTGATTTTGGAAGCTTATTAGTTGTAGTATAAGCTTGCATAAGCTATTTCCCCACAAGGATCCAAGAGCTTATTGAAAAATAAGCTCAAAGATCCCTGTAGGGACTGTTTGGTTTTGAGTTTTCCATAAGTGCTTATTTTGAATTTCTAGATTATGGCTTGTTCTTTGTGCTTATTCTTGTTCATTTAGCTCTTTAGGTTAGTATTAGCTTATTAGTAGCTTAATTTGTCATAAACTTAGCTTATTGTGGTCTTTTAGATTATTAGTTTTAGAAAAAGAACCAAAAAATAAGTTAAGTGTTTCTGTCAAGTTATAAGCTGTTTAACAGCTTATTTAGGGCTTTTCATAAAAAGTTTCTTTTATTAAAAGTGCTTATTTTTAGCTTTTCTAAAACTTTGCTTTTATAAGATTTTCAAAATAAAAAAAAGGGGAAGGTGGAAATCGGGGGTGAGCAAGGCTCGAACCCCCGACCTTAACACCATCAACCCTTTTTATAACAACTCAACACACACTCCACTACCAACGCGTCCTGGGGTCTTTTTCATTACTACTTTGCAAAATTTAATTCTTATACACGTTTTTCTCATTTAAGCTTATAAGCTGTTATAGCTTATTTCGTGGCTTATTCATTAAGCTGTGTAATCAAGCTTATTTTTCCTAGGTTCTAATTAGTATAAGCTATTTTTTGTATTTTTTCTAGAATTTTTATAATTAGTTTAGTATTTTTAAACATTTATTTTTATTAAAAACTTTAAAAAATCATAAAAATAGAAAAATAACCAAAAAAACATAAATCTTTTTTAGAAACTTTTCTTTTATCACAAAGTTTCTAAGAAAATTAGTTTTGCTTTCGTAGGGTTTAAATTATAAAATTTCATTTTTTAAAGAACGGGATTCGTTCCGTTTACATTTGTTTTGTGATTTTAAGCTCATTTCAAATTCGTTTTTGTTCTAGTTTTCTTTAAACTTACTTTTTAGTCAATTAGAGTCTATTTAAAAAGAAAATTTCAATTTAGGTTTAATTTTAGAAATTTAGGGTTTTTAACTGCCGTTTAGGGTTCCCGTTTTTCATTTTTAGTTAAAGTTTGATTTCTCGTTACTTGTTTTCGTGCTTAATTGTTATCATTTGCTTATTTTTAATTGTAAAAGTAGATAATCAAATCAATCTTTGTTTCCAAATTCAAATCATTGTCCGAACATCAAACGTGGTTTCAATTTCACAAATCATTGGGGAATAACGACCCGGGAATCATACTTCCCGGTTAATATACGTATTATATTATATATATTTGTGAAGATTTTCCTTTTTACCTTTGTCCTCAAGGGTAATTTGGTAATTTTCCATCATATTATATATTTTATTATTACGTGTGTTGGTTTTATCGAAACCAATTTTTGGCGTCGTTGCCGGGGATTTATGATTAAGATTCTCTCGTTTGAAGTTTGTTGATCGTGATTTGAAGACCCTTTCATTTTTGAAAGTTTTGTTTTTGTTTAAAAAATCAAAAATAAAAAAAAATTATAAAATATAAAAAGTAAAAAAATATTTTTCTTTTCTTTTAGTATAATTATCATATTAAAAAAATCAAAAATATAAAAAATTGTCCATAAAAAAAACAAAGTTGGTAAAAGAACACCAACAAATAATACCTTCAATTGAGGTATTATCCATTAGTAAGTTCCGCGATCGAATACAAAAGATTTAAAAACTTGCCATTTGTGTCATTTACGAAATACGGCTCACCTTAAAAAGTAAAATTTTTAAGAGCTACCGTGAAGTAAATTTGATTATTTGGTTCAAGTTGTCTATCTCGTTAGCCGTTAAAATAGTTTGTTAAAAAAAAGAAAAAAAATTAGTTTAAATTTTCTTTTTCTACTTTGTGCATGCGCACTCGTTCTCAAACCCGCAACCGTAACCGTCAACAACAAAGCCAACCGGCTGTTGTTCAACCATTTCATTTAGAAGAACCTTTTATTAATCCTCCATTAGTTCCGATGGCTGATAACCGGACTATGGCACAATTGCTATAAGCACCCTCCGAGGGGTACGAGGATGCAATTGTAATTCCCGAAATCAATGCTAACTTTGAGTTAAAGCATGGTTTGATCAATCTTGTTCAAAACAAACAGTTTTTCGGACATGAAAAAGAGGATCCACATGCTCACATCTGTTATTTTAATAAGATCACTTCAACAATGAGATTCCCGGATGTCCCGAGCACGTCAATTAAGCTTATGCTTTTTCTGTTTTCTCTTAAAGGTTCAGCCCGGATTTGGCTAGAAAAAGAACCACCTCGATCAATTTTGACATGGGATGATCTTGTCTCAAAATTCATTAATCAATTCTTTCCTCCTTAAAAAACGACAAATCTTCGTAACGAAATCACGAGATTTCAACAAAGATTTGACGAATCGTTTTACGAGGCTTGGGGTCGATTTAATGACCTTCTTTGAGCATGCCAACATCACGGATTTTCAAAATTACATCAGTTAGATACGTTTTACAATGCTTTGAATGCTAATGATCAAGATTCATTGAATTATGCTGCGGGTGGAAACTTTTTGGATAAGATGCCTCGTGAATGCTTGAAAATTATCGAGAGTAAATCCAAGGTTCGTAATTCACAAAACAAGGCAGTCGTTGCCAAAGTGAGTTCGAATTCATCTACCCCCGGAATTTCACCCGATGTTGCTGCTCTTACAACCGAAGTTTCTAAACTTAAGAATATGATGAAGACTATGCTTATCGACAAGCAAAAAGCCCAAGCTCCCATACCCGTAAAAGCGGTCCAGCAGAGTTGTGTAACTTGTGGAGGTGCTCATTCTTATAGAAATTGTCCTGCCACCGATGGCAATGTTTATCGAGACAACATTCAAGAGTACGTTTCACAAGCTACTGCAGCTAATTTCAATCAAGGAAATACCAATTCTAGACCACCGATGGTTGCAAACCAAATCCGACCTCCTGGTTTTCCTCCGATTCAAAACAATCAAAACCGTTTCGATCAGAATCAAGGGAATAATTTCAACCAAAATTGGGGAACCGATTTCAATCAAAACTGTGGAAATAACTTCTACCAAGGACAAGTTTATCAACCTCCGACTAGTCAACCACCGGTTTACAAAGCTCAACCTTATTAAGCTCCAGCTCCGCAAATGCAAGGTGTTTCAAAGATCGATTTTGAGAATTATGTCAAGGCTAATGATGCAATATTAAGGAATATGCAAAATCAAGGCTAAGGTTTACAAAACCAGATGACAAATTTAACGGAGATGCGTTCTAAGTTCGTAAATTCCAATACCGCTTCGTCTTCGAGTTCAGGTTCTCTTCCAAGTAACACGATTACTAACCCGAAGGAAGACTTGAAGGGTATTACTACCCGAAGCGGTGTTGCTTATCAAGGACCTATGATTCCTACTACTTCTTCTCCTAAAGTAGTGGAACGTAGAACCGAGGTGACAAAGGACATGATTTTTCCTACTAATAATAGAATTACCGAAGATGTCCAACCTCCGGTTGTCCCAGTTGAAAACCAAAATCCAGTTTTCGAGCCAGTTGTTGCTCCCGTTAGTGCACCGATGCCTAACCCGAAACCGTCGATTCCTTATCCTTCAAGGCGAAATGATGAAAAGCGCCGTGAAAACGCTAACGAACATTTCGAAATTAGCTTCGTGGATGCTTTGACTCTAATGCCCAAATTTGCTTCAACTCTTAAAGCCTTAATCGGAAATAAAGAAAAACTTAGTGAGATGGCTAGAACCCCTTTGAACGAACATTGCTCGGCGGTCATACTTAACAAGTTACCCGAAAAACTTGGTGACCCCGGCAGATTCCTTATTCCATGTAAATTTCCCGGAATGGATGAGTGCTTAGCCTTGGCCGATCTTGGCGCGAGCATAAATCTCATGCCATTTTCCGTGTGGAAAAAGCTTAACCTTCCAAACCTGACTCCGACGTGCATGACACTAGAACTAGCGGACCGTTCGATCTCCCGACCGATCGGTATTGCTAAAGATGTCAACGTTAAAGTTGGTGTATTCCAGTTTCCAGCCGACTTCGTGGTCGTAGATTTTGAACCAGACCCTCGAGTACCTCTAATTCTCGGGAGGTGTTTCCGCTCCGCAAATGCAAGGTGTTTCAAAAACCAATTTTGAGAATTATGTCAAGGCTAATGATGCAATATTAAGGAATATGCAAAATCAAGGCCAAGGTTTACAAAACCAGATGACAAATTTAACAGAAATGCTTTTTAAGTTCGTAAATTCAAATACCGCTTCGTCTTCGAGTTCAGGTTCTCTTCCAAGTAACACCGTTACTAACCCGAAGGAAGACTTGAAGGGTATTACTACCCGAAGCGGTGTTGCTTATCAAGGACCTACGATTCCTACTTCTTCTCCTCAAGTAGTAGAACGTAGAACCGAGGTGACAAAGGACATGATTTTTCCTACTAATAACGGAATTACCGAAGACGTCCAACCTCCGGTTGTCCCAGTTGAAAACCAAAATCCAGTTTCCGAGCCAGTTGATGCTCCCGTTAGTGCGCCGATGCCAAACCCGAAACCGTCGATTCCTTATCCTTCAAGGCGAAATGATGAGAAGCGCCGTGAAAGCGCTAACGAACAAAAAGAGAAATTCTACAAAATCTTTAAAGATATGAGTTTCGAAATTAGCTTAGTTGATGCTTTGACTCTTATGCCTAAATTTTCTTCAACTCTTAAAGCCTTAATCGGAAATAAAGAAAAGCTTAGTGAGCTAGCTAGAACCCCTTTGAATGAACATTGCTCGGCGGTCATCCTTAACAAGTTACCCGAAAAACTTGGTGACCCCGATAGATTCCTTATTCCATGTAAATTTCCCGGAATGGATGAGTGCTTAGCCTTGGCCGATCTTGGCGCTAGCATAAATCTCATGCCATTTTCCGTGTGGAAAAAGCTTAACCTTCCAAACCTGACTCCGACGTGCATGACACTAGAACTAGCGGACCGTTCGATCTCCCGACCGATTGGTATTGCTAAAGATGTCAACGTTAAAGTTGGTGTATTCAAGTTTCTAGCTGACTTCGTGGTCGTAGATTTTGAACCAGACCCTCGAGTACCTCTAATTCTCGGGAGATGTTTTCTTAAGACCAGTCGTGCTTTGATAGACGTGTACGAAGGTGAATTAACCCTTCGAGTAGACAATGAGGCCATTACTTACAATCTTGATCAAACTTTGAGGTACTCAGTTAATTATAATGATATGACCGCGAACCGAATCGACGTTGTTGAATTAGCTTGTGAGGAGTATTCTTAGGAAGTTCTAGGATTTTCCAACGTGAGTGCGAGTGGAAATCCCACTCCCGGATATGACCCGATAGTTTTAAATTCTTCTCTGATTCTCACTTCTTTCGGGGATAGTGATTTTCTACTTCTCGAAAAAGCTGATGCTTTTCTTGCTCTAGCCGATGATCCAACTTCACCGAAAGTTGATGAATCCTATTATGACCCAGAGGGGGACATTCTTATTCTCGAAGCACTCCTTAATAGTGATCCTTCACCTCCTCCGAACCAAGGAAATTATTTTCCGGAAATCAGAAAGGAACTTAAACTGTGTGAAGCCAAAACTGCCAAATCTTTAATTGATGAACCTCCCGAGGTCGAACTTAAGGACTTACCACCTCATCTCGAATATGCATTTTTGGAAGACAAAAACAAGTTGCCGGTCATAATTGCCAAAGATTTAAGTGTTGATGAAAAGACCGCTCTCATAAAGGTTCCAAAGTCCCAAAAGCGAGACATCGCTTGGAAACTCTCCAACATAAAGGGTATTAACCCATAATTTTGTTCTCATAAAATTCTTATGGAAGAGGACTAAGAACCAGCGATCCAACATCAGAGAAGGGTTAATCCAAAGATCCATGATGTCATTAAGAAAGAGCTTGAAAAACTTCTTGACGCTGGATTGATCTACCCAATCTCGAATAGTCCTTGGGTGAGCCCAGTGCAATGTGTGCCAAAGAAAGGAGGGATGACCTAGAGACCAATTATTATGGAATGAATTAGTACCAACTAGACTTGTAACGGGATGGAGAGTTTGTATTGATTATCGTAAGTTGAACGAAGCCACCCGGAAAGACCACTTCCCTTTGTCGTTTATGGATCAAATGCTTGAGAGACTCGCAGGAAATGAATACTATTGTTTCCTCAATAGGATTCCGTCTAGTTATCATTCAAATACCACGTCGATCATAAAGATAGGAGAAAACCACATTCATCTCCCATACGGAACTTTGCTTACCGCCCGATGCCTTTCGCTTATGCAATGCAACCAGGCACGTACCAGATGTGTCTGAAAGGCATCTCCATGAAATATATTGAAAAGAACGATGAAGTTTTTTCATGGACGATTTTCAGTTTTCGGAAAAACTTCTCAACGTGCCTTTCCAATTTAGAAAAGATGCTTAAACGGTGTGAAGACACTAATTTGGCTCTAAATTGGGAAAAAAGCCATTTTATGGTGAAAGAAGGCATCGTACTTGGACATAAAATTTCAGAAAGGAAAGAATCGACAAAGCCAAAACAGACGTCATTGCTAAATTACCACACCCAACAACCGTCAGTTGTATTAGGAGTTTTCTCGACATGCAGGGTTTTTACCGTAGATTCAACAAGGACTTTTCTAAAATTTCTTGACCATCCACATCTCCTTTAGAAAAACACTCCTTTCATTTTCTTCGAGAATTCATTCAAGGCTTGTTCAGACTTAAAGAAGAAATTAACCGAAGCATCAATCAGATTGCCCCCAACTGGGACCAGCCCTTGAGCTAATTGCGATGCTATCGACTATGCCATAAGCGTCGGGTTCTAGTTGGTAACTAATTGGAAACACTTTATGGCCTATACATTATGCAACAAAAAAATAACGAGGCAGAATCAAACTACATACACAACAAAAAGGAAATTGTTAGTTGTGGTGGTAGCTTCCGAATAATTACGTTGAATACCTCACATGAATAAAACAATTGTATACGGACCATTCCACCCTTAAGTACCTATTTGCAAAAAAAGATGCTAAGGTAAGATTGCTAAGATGGGTTCTACTTCTTCAAGAATTTGATTTTAACATAATTGATACGAAGGGAGCCGAGAACTACGCAGCCGATCATCTTTCCTGATTAGAAAACCCACATGAAAATGTTCTCGATCCAAAGGAAATAAACAAAAATTTTCCTCTCAAGACACTTAATATGGTGACTTCTCGTGGTGACCCAAGTACCCCGTGGTTTGCCGATTATACAAATTACCACGCGAGGAATTATTCAATTGTCCAAAGAGAAATGTCAACTAATGAAAAACAAAATTTTCAAAGGATGTCCAAACATCTATTTTTGGGACGACCCTTTCTAATCAAAACTTATGCGTATCAAGTGAATTCAGCGATGTGATTTTTCAGGCCAAGAAGCTTGTCGACATCCTCACAGCACTGCCCATACGGACCGGGACCGGGGACATTACACAGCCAAAAAGGTATTTGCCTCAGATTTTAAAGTCCCACATCTACAAATATGCCCCAGATTAGTCAAAAACTGTGACTCATGCCAGCGTCAGGGAAAAATTTCACAACGTGATGAGATGCCACAAAATTCCATCCAAGTGTGTGAAATCTTTGATGTCTGGGGCATAGACTTTATGGGACCATTTCCGTCATCTAGAGGAAATAAGTACATACTCGTAGCCGTTGATTACCACATCCAAATGTGTTGAAAAAAGCCTAAGGCGAACCCCACTAACGATGCTAGAGTTGTAGTTAAGTTTTTGAAATCTCTTTTTGCCCGATTCGGTACACCAAGAGCTATTGCTAAAGTAATGTCTAAGTATGGGGTCACTCATCGTCTTGCTACCGCTTACCACCCTCAAACGAGTGGTCAAGTCGAGGTGTCGAATCGTGGGTTAAAACGAATTTTAGAAAGGACGGTTGGAGAAAACCGTGCCTCATGGTCTGATAGGCTTGATGACGCTCTATGGGCATTCCGTACCGCTTATAAGACACCAATTGGTTGCACCCCTTACAAGCTCGTGTATGGAAAGTCGTGTCATCTACCTATCGAATTAGAGCATAGAGCGTATTGGGCATTAAAACATGCTAATTTTGATCTTAAAACCGCGGGCGATCACCGTAAGCTGCAACTTAATGAACTTAATGAGCTTCGTGATCAAGCATACGAGAATTCTTTGATTTATAAGGAGAGGACGAAGAAGCTTCATGACTCAAAGATCAAAAACCGCATTTTCAATGTTGGTGATCAAGTCTTGCTTTTCAACTCTCGTCTAAAGATATTCTCGGGGAAGCTTAAAACCTGATGGTCCGGCCCTTTCACTATTACCAAAGTTTTTCCATTTGCAAAATTATCTCATACCGACGGATCAAACTTCAAAGTGAACTGCCACCGACTTAAGCACTACTTTGGAGGGGACACACCACCAATAGTTGTCCCAGATCTCCAGACTTTCCCTAAGGACGAATGAATTCAAGGATCGAGTCAAGCTATGTGACTCGGTTACCAAAAACAAAGCACTTCGTGGGAGGCACCCTATGCTTATCGATTTTCTATTTTCTTTCTAGCTTCTAATGTGTTGTGAGGAGGCTTGTACTCTTCCGATCTTTGTGTTTGTTGTTTGTACTTGTGATTGTTTGCAGGATGAACCCAAATTTTTTGAAGACTCTCGTGTTCGGTGTTTTGTCCCGGTCCACTCGAGCTTCCTAGCCTTTGCTTGCCATTAGTTTGGGGAAATCCGATATCCTAAAGATTTTTATCGTCTAACATTTATCTTTTAGCACACTTAATAAACGGCTTAAGATTTTTGTGATACTTTCTTCAGGCTTGAGTTATGCATTCGACCTTTTTGAGTTCTAGTATAGGCTTTTTAAGTCTTAGGCTAGGAAACATTGAGGACAATGTTTGATTTTATTATGGGGTAGTATATCTTCGATATGATCTTACCTACTGTTACCCGTTGTTCTTACGTACCCCGTTTTCCCACCAAAATTTTTAGAAAAATTTTAAAATTTTCAAAAATAAAATAAGTGTTTTTGTCACAATTTTAACTTTCTTGCTGGGTAGAATAAGAGTAAATTTTGACCCAATCGAGCGTGTTGAGCTCTAGCTTGTTCCTTAACTTTTAGGCTAAGCGTTCGCAAAATTCGTGAAGAACAAAAAATGATAGAGTTAAGTATGAGTAGGATGCTAAACAAGGATTAGTTGGAAATCTTAAGAGCTCATGTATGTAACTTGTTGCTTTTTCTCCCATAAGCTCTTAACCGGATTAATATACGTGCTGTTTTTGGAGATTAAACTTAAATCAACAATTTTTTATGTAATATATAGCAAAAAAATTTAGTCTTAGTTCAAATTTATACTTGAATTTTTCAAAAAGAAGTCTTCTCTATATATAAAAATGATGATAAAATGATAAAAATATTATAATAATAAAAGTTGTGGGTTGATAAAAGTTTACTACCTCTTGTCGGCTCACAACCGATGTGGTAGTCTTCTAAAGAAAGCCCATAGTAAGAATAAAGATCCGAGACTGATAAAAGTTTGCTGCATCTTGCCGGCTCACAACCGATGTTGCAGCCTTCTAAAAGGTCGAGGGTTACAATTGCATAAATGTTTAATATTAAGTGTGAATTAATAAATAGATTTCTTTTTGTTAAATTCAAATATGCTTTCGAACTTTGACTATTCTATTTTATAAGCTATGTATATTCAGGAAACCTGAGAGTTTTTGAAACCTAAGGTCCGTGAGTCCCGATACTAGTCTCTGTGGGGTGTCAAAAGCCTGGTCACTTAGCCGCAAGGTTGGGATGTGCCGAGACGAAAGTCACTACATGGGATGATCTCGCCTTCAAACTCATTATTCTCGGGCGGAACATGAAGCATAGTATTTTGCAAAACGTTGATCCATGGTTGAAATTCAAAATAGCACACTCACTTAAGATATAATAAATGTCGGGAGTAAAAAGTTCACAAGTTGCAAATATGAGTAGTGTTAGCATTTTTACTGATATTTAGCTGTGATTTCATTTTAAGTTTGGTTTGGAGTAAGCGAAAAGTCGGGGACGATGGATTTATCCTTTTTGGGGCATTCTCGGATTGAAATGCATCTTGTTTAATGATCCCTAACAGTTATGGAAATAAAAAAAGTCAAGATATTCTAAGTATTAAAAAAATGAAAAAGTTTTAGAAAAATGGGAAAATGAGGTGTTTTATAACTTGTGATTTCTTAACTGTCCCCATAAAAATCTTTGCTACTTTTCAAAGATTTAGTTTGGGGAAGTTTTGAGGTATTTGGTTATAAAGCATATAATATTTCGTGAGGACACGCAATCGCTTAGTTTGGGGAATTTTGATATGTGTGAAAACACATATCCTTTTTATATCAAAATAAGCCCTAAAAAGACAAAATTATGCTTAAAATTTTTGTATATTGTTTGTTTTGTTTTTGTGATTGTGTAGGTACGGATATAGCAAAAATCACAAGAAAACGGTCAAAACCGGACAAACACGGACACGGGAACGGAATTGAGAATACAAGAGCCGAGAGAATGCTATCAAAGGTCAACAAAAGTCAACCACAAAATGACAAAACCCAAAAATACCAAATCAGTCCCTCAAAGTTAAACCAAATTGCAAAAATAGTCCCTTAAACCCTAATTGTGTTAACTCTTTAATTTATAAAGAGTTAACACCCGTTAACCCTTATAACAACACCTTACCCCGGGCCAAAACCTTTATAAGCCCAAGGTCAAACGACCCGGGTCAAAAGAAAAGTCAAGCAACCCAGGTATTCAAGTTTTTTACACGGGAAAGGAAGTTACCACTGTTCACCATCTTCCCCGTTTTACCTCGAGTTCAAAACGAAGGGCAAATCAAAATTGGCCATGTGGAGAGACAATTCAAGTGATAAAGGACACCTTGGCAGAGTTATACGTCTAAAAATGCTCTCATTGGTGGAAACCCCACAAGGAGAATGCCACGCGGATGAAGAAAACACACCAAGGGCTAGATTTTTTTACTAAAGTACGTACAAAAGAAGCACAAGAGGGTCAAATCATGGATTGCCACGCTGGCAATCCGTGTGATTACTCAATTAATCCAACGGTGCTAATGATGGATCTAATGATTAGCAAGAATCAAGGGTTGAGATGACAAGGAGCTAGTAACAAGCTCAAGGCCTGGAAGCCTCATTTGAGCTATATAAAAGGAGCTACATTCACACACAAGAGCATCTTTTTTTTTTTAGTTTTTTAGTTTTCAAAATTTCTAGTTAAATTGTAATTTTCATAAATTAGCTTATGTAGTTTTAATTCAGTTTTTAAAAGCTTATTGTAATCTCAGTTTCAACATATTGTAATCAGTTTTCTAGTTAATAAAATCATAAGTTTTATTTTAATAATCTGTCATAAGCTCTTTACTCTCAAATGTTGTTGCTACTATTTCAAAAGCTTTTCATAAGCTCTTGTCTAGCTCTTTGAGTCTCTAAGCTCAAATTAAGCTCATAATAAGCATTTAATCTACTTAAACTATAAAAATCAGTTAATTACCTTTGCCTATTGGATTTTGAGCTTTTGGATGATGAACTAGCCATGGATGAGTTTATAAGGACTTTTACTAGCTTATCATTGATAAGCTAGAGCTTGTAGACAGCTCATTTGAGCATTGATTTGCCTTTGTTTAGCTAAGGCTTTGGTAAGTTTCTTATTTCCTTTTCTGTCTTAATTTCCTAGCTTAATAGTGCTTAACTTTTGCTTATTTTTTGCTTATTAGTGATTATTTCTATCTTATTATGCTTGTTGATTCTGTTTATTTATCTGTTTTTGAGCTTAGAGGTGTAGATCTTAGATTTTTATGTTTTGACTTATAACTCTTTAAAAATCAAAAAAATAAAATAATAAGTAGCATAGATATAGCTTATAGTTTCTAGCTTATTTTTTTCATGTATACTTGTTCATTGTGGTAGTTTTAAGCTGTTTGTTATCTGGTTAATAAGATTTGATCATTAAATCTGTTTTTCAAAAGTTTAAATGGATTTTGAAAATTCTAAAGGAGTGTTTGGCATAACAGTATTAACCACAAGTTAATATTGTTAGTGGCCAATTGGTTTTGAGAAATTTGATTTGATTTCTGATTTAAGACTGTTTAATCTAGTTTTATAAGTTAGATTAGGGTAAATCAAGTTTTCATTAGTTAGTTCTTTATAAATAATAATCTGTCAAGTCATTTGCATAATTTAGCTTAGATCTTTTCTAGCATTAGTCATTGTCTTTCTTGTCTTTCATTTTTAGTTTTTAGCATGTTAGAATAGTCTCAATAGGTCTGCATTAATAGATTTTTAAATTAGGGTCACAATTGTGTCAACTGCATCAGCAGTTATATTAGACAAACTTCCATTTTCTAGCTTAATTTTTAGAGAGTTAAAATAGTTTTTAGTATTTGCTTTTCATAATACAATAAGTTTTTAGGTCATTAATCATCTTTTTCAATTTGCTTTTTCAAAATAAGCTATTTTACTAATCTGTTTTTAAGCTGCAAAAGTGAACTTTGTCTTTTCAAATCCAAAGCAAACTCAGAACATGCTGAGTCTTAAGCCTGATTTCTTAGTGCTCTTTCATTAAGCTAATTTGTTTCAAAATCATTTTCAGAAGCATTTTTAGGAAGCTTATTAGTTATAGAATAAGCTTGCATAAGCTATTTCCCCACAAGGATACAAGAGCTTATTGAAAAATAAGCTCAAAGATCCCTGTAGGGACTGTTTGGGTCTCAGGTTTTGTCAAGTGCTTATTTTGAATTTCTAGCTTATGGCTTGTTCTTTGTGCTTATTCTTGTTCATTTAGCTCTTTAGGTTAGTATTAGCTTATTAGTAGCTTAAATTTGTCATAAACTTAGCTTATTGTAGTCTTTTAGATTATTAGTTTAAGAAAAATACCACTTATGCATTTGGAAGAGATGAAATTTCTCGCAACTAGCACGAAGGATTTATCGAAAGACGACGCGTATTGGATCAACCACCAAAAACAAATGATCAAAGACAAATATAAGTTGACCTAGGATTAGTCGTTAGGGCGCATGTTTTTTTTGTATTTTTTTAATTTCATATGTTTTTTTAGTAAAGTAATTTTTATTTTTATGAAATGAATGAAATAGTTTAGTTTTTTTAAATAATTAAAAAAATGAGTCCTAAAATGGTGGTGTGTTATGGGGTGTTACAATTACGAGGGTTTTGTGGTGTGTTGGTGTTAAAATGTTAATGCTGATGTGGGTGCATCTTTTGGTGTTATCGTGTTATGGTACCTAAAGCTCTTAGGGTTTAAATTTTTTAAGGTGTGGGGTTTTTTTTAGAGTTTTTAGGATTTAGAGGTTGAGAGAACACAAACATACAAAGTTAGATCTCTCTATAGAATGATAAATTTATTCTTGTCCTAATGGTATATTTAGTTTCATTTAACTATTAATGGTTTCTGAGATATATTTAATTCTTAAATATAAAGATGAAAGTTAGTTTGTTTGAAAAACGAGTCATTCAGACCCGTGCGTTACACACGAGTTGTGTCTAATTATAGATTGCATAATGATTCTATGAAATGTTGATGTGTAAGTATGATGGTGCATGTAATTGAAACGAGCCGCGTAATGTTTAGCTAAATAGTTATAAAATAATTTGAGTTATAAGTTAAGTTATAGGAATGTTAAATGGCTATTTCAAAATATGGTTTAACAAAGAATGAGTCACACTATAAACAATTTTTCCCAGTAACCACGTTGCTATTAGGTGTACATAATCATATGTGTCAACACTCTTTTTTTTCTTTCAAAAATTTAATCATAGTTAACTTTCTAATGCTATTTTGATGTAAAAAACAATCTTGTTATAAAACAGTAAAGAACAAAACACAATTATACCGTGAAGTAAGTCACTTTATACATATATAAAATATCGACAAAACACAGCAATAACATATGACTAACCCACACATGAAAAAGAAATTTAGTTTCTTCTTTTTTCTTAACACACATAAACTTACTAAATTAATAGTAATATTATACCTCTAAATTTTACTATACCAGTTCTCAATCATGATCAATCTTAAACTTAACTTCAAACTCAAAAGATAAAATTTTAGACACATAAATTCAAATATCATCTCATGCCATGTAGTCATGTGTATCATCACCACCATATCTATACACTTATTTCATTTGTACCATGTTACATGCATATCTTCCATTATATATATCTATCAACATATAAATTAGTCCCTTTAGTACACAAAGTATATGTCATTTTACAAATTTTAACTAACTAAGAGAAATTAGAAATCATGTAAAACTCTTTACATATCTTGAAAAATAAAGCCAAACTTGGTAGATGATGTTCAAGACTAAAAACATACATAAAATATAAGCCATTAATTATGAATATATATTATACTATTCTTGTTCTTGTTCTTGCTTCAATAAAGTATGAAAAGCTCAAATTGTAAACTAAACAAAAGTGATAACAAAGAGTAAATTTCTTATAAGTTTACCTTATTTAAAGCTTCACCACAAACAAAACATAATCCACCACAAACAAGTCCTTAAACAAGTCCATTTATCCTTTTCAAGCTTCACCTTCATAAACCACCACAAACAAAACATAAATCACAAATCATACATACTCAAGCAACCCGATCACGTTCATAAACCACCACACAACAAAACATAAACTAAAATAACCAACCACAATCAAACTATTATACAAAATGTATACAAAACCACTACAAACACACGAAGTACCTATATCTTTATTACTCTTAAAAAAGTTTTCCTAAAAATCTAAAAGAATAAACACATCATTACCTTGAAGATTTATCTATCTTTTGATCTCCACATAGTAGCTTAATTTACGTTGTCGGCTTTTGACATAATTCTTATAAGAAAGCATAAGAATTGTGGGTATCATGTGAGAAAAAAGAGCGCACATCAGTTGCTATATTCTAAATTTAGGTAAATGTATCAACATCCTTATCATTATATATGGTACATGAACCAACAACATTCGTATTACACAACACTAACATGGTCTCTTTCAATTGTTCAGGGGTGAAAACAACAGGCGTATACCTATTTACATTAGTAAGCATCCTGTAGAAATCACAAATAGTATAGTAACCATGTAAGAACTATCCAAAAGCAAAGCACACTCAAATTCGGTAACATATTAAGACACAAAACCTTGATAATGTTTTCCTATTCATTTCCTTCTCGTTTTGGCCCATGTTGCTAAATACCTGCAAATAAACATTTGTGTAGTCGATGTTAAATGGATAACACAAAAGAAAAAACACAACAACTTCCGCAAACACGTGTCTTTTAAAAAACAGTTGAAACAAAGCATCATCCCAACACATCCGACAACCACATTTGCAAATAGAAACAGAAAAGGACTGTGGAAGCATTCATGAAAAATGGTTACATCTGCGGTTGTTGTTTTGTCTATTCTCTCATTGGGCTACACTAATTATGTTAAACTTGTTAGCAGCCAATAGCAAACTTAAGCGGGAAGTTATAGCATTTTACACACTTGACGTTCAATATTGTTTGTCATATGTGGTTTACGAAAGGAGAGAAAGTAGACTATTTATACTTATTAATCATGTATGTAACATTCACAAACCACATGAAGAGTTTCTTTTGAATACTCATTACTTCATCTTTCATTAAATTCTTGAAGGATACGAAGATGGTGAGTTTATTCACAAAAGGAATTCAAAACCGCAGGGACACTTCATTTTCTTTAGCCGGTTCATGTGGATTTGGAACTTGAATACCCCTACATTAAATTTAGAGGCTGAATCTTTTAGTATTATAGATAGATATAGATGAATAGTTGAGGTTAATGCATTGATCTTTAGTTTTTTTTTGTCATTTTTGACCTCACACTAAGGCCCTAACGGGTATAGCCTTCTCGAAGATACATATATTTTGCTTTTTTCGTTTTAAAATTATTGTCCTCTAACAAAAAAACACACAATTTGAAAAAACATTATTATTACTGTTTTTTCTCTTTTACTTTTCGCCGAATGACAGTTTTGCTAATAAATAATTACTCCATTCGTCCCAAAATTAATGTCTTGTTTTGACATTTTAAAGTATTTTTATTTCAAGTTGACTCTTAATAAATTTTGTATGTGTTATATAATATTTGATGAAATTTATATCAATGAAAATACATTTATAACTCAATCCATTCATATATTTTGCACCAAGTATTATATAACACAAACACAAATATTTAAACAAAGTTAAAAGAGAAAGACTTTAAAAAGTCAAAACAAGACATTTATATTGAGATGGAGAAAGTAATTAGTATATTCTTTTAAGTTTGTAATATAAATTTCAACAAAGACTAATATGCTAAACTTGATCAAAAAATTTAGTTATATTTAGTAGTGGACAATTAACAAATCAAGGCCAAAGACCACGATATCAGTATTTTGTCAAAGAATGTCAAGTTAAAGATCAAGATCCAAGATCACAAGCATGCAAATGGAACTTCAAAAGGAATTCCCAAGAATACAAGGCTCCAAGACTCAAGACGTCACAAGAAGGATCCATAATTAAATGACCACCCCTTAGGGGGAGATTGTTAGCCGTGTATTTATTAAAGTGATGGTCATTAAATATTCCCGAGCCTTGTATAAGTAAAACGTAGTTTTCGGGAATTTCATTTAAGCTAGTTGGGCCTAGTTGTCGGGCTCAAGCCCATTTGTATTATGAACCGGCCCAACACAAAGCCCACAA
This sequence comes from Tanacetum coccineum, assembly GCA_026074375.1. NCBI lineage: Eukaryota > Viridiplantae > Streptophyta > Magnoliopsida > Asterales > Asteraceae > Tanacetum > Tanacetum coccineum. The sequence continues at coordinate 1,096 of BQNB010106377.1, read as the reverse complement.
GAATAGTCCACTCTTGTAACTATTTATAGCCCTCTCCAAGTGTGGAGAGGGTGTTGCTTCTCATTTTTCTTTTATGATCAAGTAACCATTTTTTCTTTTTTTACTTTCTCTCTCTAAAATCTATTTTTCTTATTTTTGTGTTTGAGGTGATGAAATGATATCCTAACAAGTGGTATCAAGAGCCAAGGTTGGGTGTTGTGATTTGTTTGTGGTAATTTTTTAAGTTTTTTTTCGGAAATTGGTCTTTATTTTCATCTCGTTATCATAATTTTTGTTGCAACAAAGTGTGGTTTATTTTTCTCTTTTCGTGTCATTATCTTGCAACAAAGTGTCACTTTCTCTTTTTAGTATCATTTTCTTGAATCATTTGAAAGATCACCGAACGAAGGGAAAAACTCCACAACCGAACGAGTTCTTCTCTATTGGACCAAACGAGTGCAACAACTCAAGGACCGATCGAGGAAGAATTTTTGAAGGATCGAACGAGTTCTTCTCTATAGGACCGAACGAGTGAAACAACTATAGGACCGAACGAGGAGATTTTTTTTAAGGACCGAACGAGTTTTTTATATATAGGATCGAACGAGTGACACAATTCAAGGACCGAACTAGATTTCCCTTCAAGGATCGATCGAGTGAATTCATTTGTGAACCGAACGAGAGGATCGAACCAGTTGGATCGAACGAGCGGATCGATCTAGAGGATCGAACTAAGTTGATCGAACTAGCGAAGGACCGAACCAGAAGACCGATTTAGCGAGGATCGAACTAGCGTCGATCGAACTAGCCACGACCGATCTAGCGAGGACCGATCTAGCATTCGACCGAATTTGCGACGGACCGATCTAGCGAAGGACCGAACTAGCAGAGGACCGAACTAGTGAAATTTTTTTTGTTTTACGGTTTTTTCTTGATTTTGTAAAATCCCGCGAAAAATACGATTTTTTCTCGGTTTTAATCAAAGATCTGTAAAATCCCGTGAAATAGTTTTCCACCACAACAACAAATCACTTTACCCACTAAAGATCCTTGTTTATCATTTCACATCACCTTTTTGCAATGTCGACTCAACAAGACATTTATGCAACCGGTTCTG
>BQNB010106376.1:0-23404 GCA_026074375.1 Tanacetum coccineum | reverse complement strand
CATGTTTAATAACCCGTGCGTATACGGGTCAAAAGCTAAAGCACATATAATGATAAATTATTTTAGTTATAATACCAAAATTTTGTATATGCACGAGATTATAAGTATCAAATGATTGCATCACTTCTATGTAAACATCAACAAATTTACAAAATACGATTCATTGTCAAATTCTTGTATGCTAATGTATTAAGTTAAAATTTAAAAAAAAATTGATTTAGGTGCAAATCTCGTGGGTGCACATGATTATAACCAGTAACTTTTATAAGATAGGTTTTCTCCTTTGATGTGACATAAATAATTTTTTATCTTAATTTCGTACTTTTGGTTTTTTTATTTATACTATATTATAAAGCGTTTAGGATATTTTATTTTTAGAAAGTCTTCAAAATTCAAACTTTTAAACTTATTAAAATATAAGGATGTGCAATCTTAACTATACATTTTATTTTAGGAAACCAAATTTTAGATGACATGTGTTACTTGTTAATTAAAAATTATCTTTATTTTTAAATTGAAAAAAAATTATTATTTATTTATTTTTTTTATGATCTAATTTATCATATTTTTTTAAATTTTATGCTCTTTAATTCAATATTTATTTTGATATGTTTTTTATTATTTTTTAGTCTTTTTCATTTTTAAGCCTTCAAAATCACTGATTTACGCGGGTTCCATGTTAGTCTAATAATCAAGTTAATCACTATTAAATCAGGTTTTGCTTTAAATTTCAACTCAATAAAATTAACACTAATATTTGAATGTTGCTTGGGGCTATGGTCAGTTGACACGCACGAATGTGTAGAGTTGTGATTTGTATGACGATTTAAACCTTTCGAAAAATTGACTATGAAATCAACCCTCTTTTGGTTTTTTCAAAAAATATTTTTTACGTTTTCACAAACAAAAAAGTAAAATTAATTAAAAGAATGGTTGAGGTTGGAGAGGTAAAATTGTAGATTTAAAAAAGGTATAGATAAGCAAACCCTAATGGTAAAAATAGAAAAGAAATAATGCTAGAACATACAATGTTATCACGCTCTTTTGGCATGATAAAACATACACCATTATGCCTTCAACCACTTTTTGTAACTTTCCTTTTATCACAAATGCGCCATCACTTTTATCTCGTTACTCACATTTTTTTTTACCAAAATATAACATTCACACATACATAACTTTCAGAAATTAGAAGTAAAAAAAATCAGACGAAGGTGCTCCTTTCTGACCAAGTTGCGGCGGTGCCACCCCACGGTTATCGCATGGCTCACGTTGAGTTTTTGACGTTGGCCTCATACCGGCTGTCCTAAGTAGTAGTTTATTCATTATGAATGTCTTTTCACAACAAATTGAAGTTTAGGATACCTTTTCCAATATGTGAAGTTAGATGGCAACTTCGTTTGTACACATCAATGTGAAAGCGGTCAAAGTAAGTAAGATACTAGATATATATAAGTTATAACAGTCTAATGAATGAAATGATGCTTATGAATAAATTTTTTTGTGCAAATATTCATGTTATATATAATACTAGACGAGTATCCGTGTATAACAACGAAATTTTATAGCGGCAAATAGTTATAGTGATGTTTTGGTTACACAAAATAATTAACCAACATATCATTATAACTATCTATCGATATAAAATTCTGTTACAATACACGAATACTCGTCTAGTATATTACAAATTAAGATAACTAGTAAATATATTATATCTTACGCCATTAGTGGGTCGTTTGGGTCGTGGCAAACAGACCAAGAAAGCACCAAAGTGGCAAGAATCCTTTGTGATGGGTTAGGATTTGTCTGTCATATTTATCTTATTTGTTTAGGAATGTCTTTGTGTCGTATTAAGAAAGTGTGTCATGTTTGACTATTTGTTTAGGAATGTCTACGTATTTAACTTGTCTTACAATTTAGGGTTTGGCTATTTATACCGTATTATTTATTGATGAAAGTTATGTTTTGCCAAATAAATCTCTAAGCTTCTCACTTCTTTATTACGGAGCTCGCACATGCTGTAGTTGTGCTACCTTGATACGAGTCAAGTCGTATCAATTGGTGCTTTCATTGATTTAAGGATAAAAAAATACTGTTCATCGATCGGTACTGTTCATCGATTTTTTTGTTTTTACTATTTTTTCATTGAACTCATGGATGAACAAACGGTGAGAGAGTGGCTTAAAGAGCAACAAGATCGAGCCAAAACTTTGGCGCAATAGCAGGCCGCGGCCTTCTAATTGCAGTTTGATGCGTTACGTGCCGAGTTGCAGGCTGCTCTAGGGCAAATTCAAGGGCAGCACAGAGGGGGAGGCGATCAAGGGACATTATTACTGAGGCTCGTATGGAGGGCCAAACAGCTGCACTAACGGGTACAACTGCTAAAACCGTGGCTGCTGTGACACCTCAAAGGCAACCAGTGCCGCGTTTTGGAGGGGTTTCGGGGACAGCTAATACAACCAAACAACCATTATTACCAAACCCTACTGGAACTTCCAAACCACTTGCAATTAAATGGATCTCGCCGGCTAAACGACAAGAACGACTCAACAAAGGGTTGTGTTTTAATTGTGCTAATCAGTGGACATGCGGACACAAGTGTCTGGGTAAATTTTTGTTGCTAATGACCGAAGAGGAAGATGACATGGGAGTCGCGATTGGGGATGGAGGAGAAGATGCGGTCGAAAATGGAGACATCTCGATCCTTAATTCACTTATTGGTCATGGGAGTCCGCTTTCTCTACAACTTTAGGGAAAAATTGGTTAGGGCGATGTTCATGTTCTCATTGATAATGATAGTACTTATAATTTTATTCGTCCAGATGTGGTTGAGAAAATGTGTTTAGCAATCAAAGCGACAAAATCCTTCAAGGTCTATATTGGTAGTAGGGAGTCTTTGTTGTGTGAAAGTGTGTGTTCAAGCGTTACTCTTCATATGCAAGAAGTGGTTATGGAGGTTGATTTATATGTATTGCCCATGCAAGGGCCGGACGTGGTGTTGGGAATTCAATGGCTCCAAAACTTAGGTAAGGTTACACATGACTATGTGCATCAAACCATAGAGTTTACTCTTCTAGATACTACCTATTCGTTAAAAGGTGATGATTCACTCCGCATGAAGAAGATAAGTCTTCACCAGATGCAGGCGATGTTGGAGCATGACGATGTCTATGGGGTTTATTGTTCATCACCTCTCCAGCGAGACAGAAGTCGAGGAGATGCGACCTGAAACCGCGGGTCCACGCTTGGCTGAGCTCGAGCAACTTCTTCTCTGATTTGATTCATTATTCTAGGTACCCACTACTTTACCTCCTCATCGTTCAATTGATCACCGTATACATTTATTACTAGAAACTAAGCAGGTGAATGTACGTCCTTATCATTATTCGCACTATCAAAAAGGAGATATGGAGAAATTGGTTAATGAAATGCTAAGTCAAGGTATTATTCATTTTAGTCAAAGTCCTTTTTCCTCTCCTGTTTTATTAGTCAATAAGAAAGATGGAAGTTATCATTTTTGTGTGGATTACCAGGCTTTGAATGCGGTTACGGTTAAGGATAAATTTCCTATTCTAACGGCCGATGAGATGTTCGACGAACTTGGTGGTGCCATTATTTTTACCAAGTTAGACTTGCGAGCAGGTTATCATCGAATTCGGGTTCACAAAAGGGATGTTTATAAAACGACATTTCGCACACATGATGGTCATTATGAATTTTTGGCCATGCCTTTCGGGTTGACAAACGCACCATCTACTTTTCAGGCGACCATGAACCGTTTATTTACACCATATTTGCGCAAGTTTGTGATTGTTTTTTTGATGACATTTTGGTTTACAGCACTACTCTGGCCGCGCATTTGGAACACTTGGAATGTGTCTTTAACTGTTTGCAAGAACATCAATTTTATGTAAAAAAGACTAAGTGTGTGTTGGGGCCGAGACGCTCGAGTATTTGGGTCACATGATATCAGGACGCGGGGTTGAGATGGATCCCAAGAAGGTAATAGCGGTGCGTGATTAGCCAGAGCCAATGACGCAACGCCAAGTGCGAGGATTTTTGGGGCTCGCGGGATATTATATGCGTTTTATAAAAGGGTATGCAACTATGGCCGCACCTCTCACGGAATTATTACGAAAGGATGGTTTTAGGTGGGGCGGTCAGGAGGCGGCAGCTTTTCGGGAACTTAAGCAACAATTATCTACAACACCCATCTTATGTCTCCTGGATTTTACACAAGAATTTGTTGTGAAGGCTAACGCACCCGACTACGGTATAGGGGCGGTATTGCTACAACATAATCGTCCTATTAGTTATTTTAGTCAGAAGTTAGGCCCTAGAATGCGCGCGACAGCCACGTACCAAAAGGAATTGTTTGCTATTGTGAAAGCTGTCTATAAATGGCGTCAATATTTAGTGGGAAGGCGGTTTAAAATACGAACCGACCATAAGAGTATTAAGGAGCTCATGCAGCAGGTAATTCAAACTCCGATTCAACAAAAGTATGTACGGAAACTAATGGGCTTTGATTTTGTGGTTGGGTACAAACTGAGGGTAGCGAATTAAGTCACAGATGCTTTATCACGCATGTATGAGGACGGGGAGCTAGTTAAGGCTGAATTCATGGCTATTAGTCAACCCATAGTGGGGTTACTTGAAAATTTGAAGAGTGAGAATGAAACATTAGAGGAATTGTAGGTTTTGCACCAACAATTGGATACAGGGAGAGGGCCAGATGGGTTTCGGCGAGAACAAGGGTTGTTGATTTTTCGCAACCGCTATTATGTGGGTACGGAATCCAAATTAAAAGCCTTGCTGCTACGCGAATTCCATGATACACCAAGCGCATGTCATGGGGGCGTAAAGAAAATGTTAGTCGGGCTTTCTGTGTTGTTTTACTGGCGCGGAATGCGCAAATCCGTGGAGGACTATATTAAGTAGTGCACGGTTTGTCAACAAATTAAATATTCTACACAGGCGATGGGCGGTTATCTTCAACCTTTACCAATGCCAGAAGGAGTATGGGAGGATGTATCCATGGATTTCATCACAGGGTTGCCATTTTCTAAAGGATTCACCGCGATTTTGGTAGTGGTGGACTGTTTTTCTAAGTATGCCCATTTTGAAGCGTTGCCTACAAATTTTAATGGACATAAGGTAGCCGAGTTGTTTATGGAAATCGTGGTTAAACACCACAGAATACCCAAAACTATTGTTTCTGACCGGGATCCAATTTTTCTTAGTAAGTTTTGGAAGGAGCTGTTTCGACTTAGTGGGACACAACTTAACCATAGGACGGCCTATCATCCACAATCAGATGGACAAACCGAGGTGGTTAATCAGGGCTTGGAACAATATTTAAGAGCTATGGTGTCGAACCGTCCTTAACAATGGGTGCATCTGCTACCTTGGGCCGAGTACTGCTATAACATCAGTTACCATAGTAGCATTAAAATTTTGCCATATTAAGCGTTGTACAGTAGATTACCTTTGTCTTTAATTCCCTATCCACCTGGAGCTAGTAAAGTTGTAGCGGTGGATGAGCTTTTGATGGAATAGAAATAGGTGACACGGCAGCTCAAGCAAAATTTGTTGGCTGCCAAATTGCGAATGGAGGAGAAGGCAAATCGTAAGCGTAGGGATGTTTAGTTTAAGGTGGGAGATAAAGTGTTCGTTAAGTTACAACCTTACTGGTAAATAACTCTTGTTAAACGCTTATCTAATAAACTTGCCAAAAGATTTTACGAGCCTTATGAGATTGTGGAGAGGATCGGAAAAGTAGCTTATCGTCTTGCTCTACCTGTAACAAGCAAGATTCATCCAGTGTTTCATGTTTCTATTCTTAAGCTTTTTATAGGAACTAGTAGCGAAATGGTAACGAAATTGCCAGCTGAATTCAAGGAAGGGCAACCGATGGAACAACTTGTAGGGGTTTGTGATTCATGAATGGTGTTGTAGAATGGGAAGTACGAGCGACAAGTATTAGTTCAATGGGCAGGTCGGTCTCCTAAAGAAGCAACATGTGAATGGTTGACCGATTTCCAATCTACATATTCTACTTGTAACCTTGAGGACAAGGTGGTTTCCGAAGATGGAGGGAATGTTACGCCATTAGTGGGCCATTTGGGTTGTGGCAAATGGACCAAGAAAGCACCAAAGTGGCAAGAATCCTTTGTGATGGGCTAGGATTTGTCTGTCATATTTATCTTATTTGTTTAGGAATGTCTTTGTGTCGTATTAAGAAAGTGTGTCATGTTTGACTATTTGTTTAGGAATGTCTTCATATTTAACTTGTCTTACAAGTTAGGGTTTGGCTATTTATACCGCATTATTTATCAATGAAAGTTATGTTTTATCAAATAAATCTCTAAGCTTCTCTCTTCTTTCTTACGGAGCTCGCACACGCTATAGTGGTGCTACCTTGATACGAGTCAAGTCGTATCATTATATTTAAAAAATATGTTTATATGTATACTAGCTTATAGACCTGTGTAACCCCGGGTGTAGTTTAAATATTTTTTTTACTAAGTTAAATATATAAATAAGTAAGAAAAAAAACATACGTAAACAGGTCCCATTCATATATGAAAAGAAATAATAACACAAAATGTGAAATATTATTCCTCACACAATTGAATTCGTAAGAATTTAAATAATAAACGTAAATACAATTAGATAACCAAGTTTGATAGGTTTGAATAGCAATAATCATGACCGTTAATCAATCGAGCAGTGAATGTCCATTTGTCAAGCACCTAATAACCAATACAAAATGTTAGTAAAAGTTGATTTTGATTACTAATTTTGTAGAACTTTGAATACGGTAAAAAAGTTGTTGCTTCAGTATCCATCTGCAAGTAAAATATTAAACACATGTAAATTATTTGGAAAAATTGCGTGCGTCAAATAAAAAAATGCAATTAAAAAACATATCATGTATAATTGTGTACCTTGATTGGTGTAATAGCAAGTCGGATAGAATCAAGTATTTCAGGATCATCAGATAGACGGAGCATGGTGAACACTGGCAGTAGTTTCTTGAGGTTGTAATCATCAATGAAAACCTTAAAAGCATACTTTTTACCAATCAAAGTAGTGATCTCAGTAGGAAGCTGGTCATTATTATCAACCTACAAACATGATGATTATCTATTTAGTAAGCATTTTGATTTAAGATATAATCAAATAAATTTAGTAATGTAAGTATTATTAAAGTCTATACTTTGATGCATACATTGGCATACTTATCACATAATTGATAAGCAGATCTATCCACAATAGCTTGAACCTCATCGTTCTAGAGAGTTAACGACATGGTACTAGTTTCGTCCTGAACCCGTACTTGAAGTCGAAACCTAACAAAAATAAAAACACATGAATTTCGTTTGCTTAGTATGATACATGCATCAATTAATTCTACCAATGAATAGAGTGTTACATGTAGTATGCTCATGTTGGAAACTTACATTGTTTTGATGGCAGGAACAACATTGCACATCTTTACCAGAAGCACTTTTCTTAGGGATGTCTGCTTCGAGGTCAATAATGTCTTTTTCACGAATCACCTTCTTTTGAATGACCTACAACCTACATACCACCAACCTTCCTCTTCATGAATAGCGATGATTGTGCTCACAATACCACAAGTAACCCCCTAAATACCAAAATAAACAACATTTAGTATTCGCTATTTGTAGAGTAAGACAACCTATTTATCGTAGTAGATACTCTAATATTTAATACATTGTGTTTCGTTAATTAGATTTATAAAAAAATTGCACATCTATTATTCGTTAAATAGTTGTTGTCTATCACATTTTATGCAAAACTAGAAGGGGGGTTGAATAGTTTACCGCTTTTTAACTTAAGGTTTTAAAGTGTTTGTAAAAATTCTAGATTCGAATTTATGTGAATTCAATACTTGCACAATATGAATGAGGAAATAATGTAAGACAAGAGATAAGAGTAAGAACAATAAAACCACAACGCGAGGATTTATAGTGGTTCGGTAACGAAGCACCTTTTCGCCCTACTCCACTCCCCGAGCACCTAACTCGAGAGTTTTCTTCACTATGTCAACAAGCTCCCTTATGGCGGAGAAAACCGTACACAACGTTGCTTACATCGATTTACGACACAAAGCTAAATGTCGAGTTCTAATCTTAGCTAGAACCAATCTATCACAACATGACTTCACTACTTGTTCACAACTTCACAACTTCTTCACAACTTCACAACTTCTTCATAACTTCAAGACTTCAATTCACCACACTATTTATATCACAACTATCTAACACTACTTGGTAAGATCACCACGATCTAACTATACTTACAAAGATTGCCAAGATCTAACTAATATACATAAATACAAGATATACAAATGATTTACAAGTATGTGATATGGATACAATTTGCTATGCACACTAAGGTATAATACTTCTTCACTTGATGATAAAAGTATTATTCTCTTGCACTTGAAGAATTGAGCTTGGATCACTTGGAAACAAAGCGTTATGATTAAATGATCAAAGAATTTTAGAGAGGATGTGTGGGCTGTTTTGAGCAGAAAGAATGAGTGCAAAAGGTGAGAAATTATGGGGAAAAGTATAGTATTTATAGGACAAACTGGGGGAGCGTCTACCTAGGGTCGGTCCCCTTAAATAGGTGGGCGGTCCCCTTAATTTTAAGGGGGTCGGCCGTGTATTTAAGGGGGCCGCCCTAGACTAGGGCTTCCCCAGTTTGTCTTTTGTGTAGGGGGAATTTTCTGGAACTTTTCTAGCCGTTTTAGGTCCGAAAATTTGAATTTCAAAATATTTATTTTGAATAAAACATATTTCTTTTAATTGTAGAAAGTATTTTGTAATGTTTTAAAAATGTTTACAACATTTTATAAAAGTGTGAGGTTGAATAAAAATTTTCTTTGATCATAAAATGCATTAAGCATTTATTTATTCATACCTTTAAGTGATGTATTTGTTAAAATGAGAATTTACTACTAATTACTTGTTTACGTTTAATTTTACGTTGAACGTTTTTATATTTTGTGATTATCAAAACGTAAAGATGTGAAAAAATATTAGTAATGTTTTTAGGCATTATATTTTTATCAACATATTTCTTGAGATTGCTTTGACATTGAGCTCTTGAGTCTTGTTCTTGGTCTTTATCTTTGTTGTAGGCTTGTTCCTTCATGCTGTATAATCTTTGATCTTGAACCTTTGTCATTGTCTTTTGACTTCGTCTTTGATTTCGAGATCTCTAAATGTTTTCCTTGTTTGTCTTGATCATCTTTGCCACCTTGTGATCTTGTGTCTTGAACAACATGCTCATACTTTGCATCTTTTTGAAAGCTTGCTAATAATCTCCCCTGAAGCTTGGTTTATGAGGAGTTATCTTTAATATCAGAGTATGCGGAAGTCTTTGTCTTTAATTCTTGAGCTTTTTTTTTCTTAAATCTTGATGCTTATAGTATGTCTTTGTTGTTTGAGTATGAGCATGTGGTAATGAATCAGACTCTGCTGGAATGAGGCTGCAACACCGTCGTTTGTACCTGCATTTAAATGTTAGTGATAAACAGCAGTTTGTGACGAATATGGCTTTATCATTCGTTGAGATTCGGTTGCATTAACCTCCGGTTCCATGAGGACCGTTTAACAGTATAAATACTGTACCTGTGATCAAGTAGGTTCAATTTAGAAGAACCTCCTTGACAGGGTTTCCAGCTCGAAAAAAAAAAATAAAGAGTTAGATCCTCTAACGAGTATGCATTAGATTCACCTACTTGCTGTTCTCGATACAGAACGCTCAAAGCAGAGAACACATATGAGTTAATCAATAGTTACTAATCTTTCTGATTGAGTCCGTCAAATTCATTTTTACTGGTGAACAAGATTGACTCACATAGAATCGCACCATCATTTTTTCCAGTTGACACAAGTTTTGATACAAATAGAATCCACGGAGGGAAAAAAAGTACAAGTTCACCTACCAATACTTGTTTGGATGTTGCTCCATGCAGGATTTCCATCTTCACGTGAATCTTAAGTATCACTCTGAATGTTCTGGAAAATCACAAGGATAAATGCGTAGGACTCTTTGTTAACAGGCTTGTGAACTTTATTGGGTTCAACAGTGTTTTTCATGGAATGTGTCCTATGAAGATTTTATTTTATTGATCTCTTGTCTCTAGACTCGATTAAGTGCGGTTTTGGTTTTAGTACTCGGAGGCTTGGAGCAGACCTGCCACCAATTTAAAATTAACAATCTCAGGGTGAGAATGTCAATATATAACGTGTGTATATCCTGACCAATGGAGACTAGTATCATTTGAGAGAACTGAATGGATAGGAAGGGTTGTGCATTCATCACTGGGTTCGATGACTCTTTCTTTCATATCAGAATCATCTTTGTGAAACCGATTAGATTAAATGTAATTGACTCGGTTTTCAGCCTAAGGAAGTAGGGAGGCTTCTTTCTTTTCACCCTTTATCCTTCATTTCTTTTTCATATCTTCAAACCCTCAAGCTTACCAAGACGTCATTACTAACACCTTGTTGTGATTATTCCAGTGTTAGCTCAATCTTAGTCGGCATTATTCCCTTATACTCACTCATCTCTAAGGACTGCTATTTCTAACTATGGAGTGTCCTTGGGTAGATCCCTCCGGTTCTGGTTGGATCATAGGACTAATACATAACCTAACACCCTGGATTTTTTATAGACTCAGAATCGTCGTGAATTAAGATGTTGGGTATGAGACCGTAACCATAAAACCTTTTCCGAAGAATATAAACAGCACTTTGAGTCGTTTAGATCACTTATTATTTTCAAGATCACATTTTAATTACATTTCTCCCCTTATTTTAAATACTAATTCACTTAGTTTTTGAAATACCAAGTGATTCAAATTTCATTTGAAAATTCTGTGGGGAGAAAATATTATCAGCATGAACTATGTGGAAGTTTTATTTGGCTCCCCCTCAATTTTACACATATGACACCAATAGAGAGAATAGGATTATGACTCTGGAAATTCTATGTGAAATTGAGTTTGAGCTACTTGTATATGTTTTAACAAAATGAGTGTTTAAATATTATTAACATTTTTCATGTGTTTAAACATTTTTTGAAATGTTTTAGACATACAAAATAGACATGCGAGTATGTGCCTAAATGCATTAAAACCTGGTTTTAAACGCCCCCCTCAAAAATTGATTCACTTATAAAAATGATTTGACTTTGGAAAGATGCATGAGGAGGGAGTGTCGAACGTACAATTTTGAAAGGATTTTGAAGAAACCTTTTTGAGAAATTCTTGAAAAATTGTTTTCAACGTAATTTCAAAAACCAATGTTACTTGAGCTCAAAAGACTTTGAATGTCTTTTGAATTGAATTTTCTATGTCAGCTCAAGTCCGAGAAGTTGTTATCTTCTCGTTGTGAGGATAAATGTACATGATTGCACACTTTCCTTTTATAGACCGGGTTGTTATTTGTCATTTAATAACAAGCGATCAAGTAAAAATTAGAAATGACATGTTTTGAAAACATTTGAAACTCTTGCTCGAACTTCATTTACACGCCCGTGTCGATGTTAATCAACATTTCTAGGTATGTAAATGTTATCGATCCAGATACATGTCCGATAAGATTTTGTTTTTTAAAAATTTTTTTGTTTTTCCTGATTTTGTATTTCGTTTTTGAGATTTTTTTTAATTTTGTATTTTTCTTTTTGAAATTTTATATTTTTGTAATTTCTTTTTCAAAAATAATTCTACCAAATGAATGTTTATACAAAGAAGATGTTGATAAATTTTTACCATTAAAAGTATCCTTAGAGAGATGGGTCGGAAGCCATTGGAAGTACCTGCACTCATAGAATAAGATTTTGCACAAATAAATAGTTTTTACGATTAGTGTTCCTGTCTTAATGTGAAGCACTATCATTCGTGTTGTAGCGGGTTTTAACTGGCTTTCTAATAGGAATCCACTTAAGACCAACTTGAGTAAAGATTCTACCTGTTGGTTTCCATGTAAGACCAAATCTAGGAGGCGTTGTTTTCAGATACACATTGGAAGACTTGTTTTGAGAAAACCTTTATCCTATAGGGATCTGTCTACCATGATTCTTAGAGTCGCTTTTTTCTTTTTCTGATAGGTAAGTAAATCTCTTTGTTGTCTATGGGATTATGCATCCTTTTTCTGTGTAGACGGCACATGAATGTCACCTATGAGAGTATTTTAAGGATGCACTCATCGTGATTTTGCACTTGTAAAATGCACTATTTGCATGTTAGGACATGCGAAAAAATTTTCTTTTGACTTACAAGAAAGGGTTTTGAATCCTAGGTGGTTCTTTATTGTTTAACATTCTATTCGATACACGACTACTCATGGGATGGATGGCCATTCCCTAGGTTTTTGCGATTAAAGTTTCCTAGTCTCTGGTATTGTTACCAATAGCAGTGGTTGTGTGTAATCTAGCAGATTGTTGCACACTAGTTTGGTATTCAACTTTGTCTTTTGAATTTGTGCCTATGTTTCTTAGCTTCCTCTAGGTTAGTAGTTATGTACCATGTCATTTGAGCCTATAGATTTCCCTTGGTGACGAAATGACACATGCTATTTGGTGCATTCCTAGAATGCCAGGCACATTCACATCATAAGGCTAGGCAAAAGATGATTTTCCTAACTTGATGCAAGAAGTGGAGTGGGACTGATATTGTCAAATCATGCACCACCAACTTGGGAGGCGAGCCTATGCTTGGAAATCTAGGAAAAATCGTTCAGATTTATACGATTTGGTTGTCTACCGCTGGTTGATTTCTTGATTGGTTAGCAAAGGCTGTTCCCCAAGATTGAGTTTATTTTCAAATGTAGTGTCCACACACCTTTTCCTTTGTTCTTCTCAATGAGTTTCTTTAACTCACTTATGGCAATGTTCTTGTCTTGCAATTTAGCTTTCAAATCTTGTATTTCAAAATATTGTTCACGTTCTTTCAGAAATACATTTGACGCCTTTTCTTTGCAAACTGTGTCATTTTTCATTTGTTCTTGACATTGTTGTAAAGCAAGTTGAAGAGAAATCGAGTGTTTTTTATAATTTAGCAAAACTTCGTAAAAGCTCATTGTAAACTTCATTACTAACAGTTTTAGTTTGTTTCGAAAGCTTTTGTATAAGACATTCACATTCTTTCACTTTATGAACATATAAGCATTGCAATTCAGCATGAGCATCTAAATCAGATAACGAATGCAAATAAGAACACATAACATCATTAGATACACATTCTTGCTAGAGCATATCATACATGTTTGAAATTTTTGCTTTATCAGATTCAAGTTCGTCAATTTCTTTTTCAAGGGATTCAACATACTTTAGATCAGCATGCATTTCTTGCTTTAGTTCATGAACAAATGCGAAACTATCATTCTGTGTCTTAAGGGCAAGATGCATCAAACATGTCTTAATTAGGATTTCCATACAGGAGCAGTAGTGTGCACATAGATTTAAGATGAACGAGTGAATGGTTTAACCCAAGCTTAATCCGACAAGTTCTCTAAAATGATTTATTTTGTTTGTCATGACATTATAATGCTTGTCTACTTTTGCTTATTAACTTGGAAACCGTAATGAAAATCATGTATTGTAAAATAATTGGTTTCCGTATTTTGGAGAAATATTATCCTCCCCACATTTCTTCCAACCTTCATTTCATGTGCTCCCTGAACAAGAGAATTCATGGGTACGTGGGTTGAAAATTTCAAAATGACTGTATAGATTTTGAGTAGTCATAGGGTTTCACTAAGTCTTTAATCAATTTTGATCGACACTCCCTCTAACAATAGTCAGTTAGCATTTCACTATCTGGGACTAACTGTTTGCATGAAAAGAATGGATTTTGTTGTATCACATAACAAACATGGTTTCTCATACTGAGCCTATTTTATGAGGATACATTGCATTTGCAACGGTAGAGGTCTACCATTAAAAGTAGGGCCTTTGGTTGCTAACATATAAATGTTCTGGAGTTGATGGATTCCTATTTGTAAATAAATTTTCATTCAAAAACTTTAATATTCTTTCCATAAAATCATTATGACAATGTATTTTTCTCTAAGTTACAAATCCGTTATTACCTTTGTTTTTCTCTTTGACAAGACCCTCGTAATTTGACATTGTTAAAAGACTCCCTGTTTAACTAAACTCATGGTTTCTCTTTTGACAACTAAAAATTTCATGGCTTGTAAATTTTAAACCATTCTTTTTAAGTCATTGTACTTTTTTATCTAAAGTTCTTGAGTTACCTTTTAACTTACGTCAAGAAGTGTCATTTTTCAATTGTATGGTCTTGAAAGACTTGTACTTCGCAAGCTCAATATCTCTTTAACATGAAAGGCAACAAAAATCTATCTCGAAGTTCTAATAGACTCACCCGTATGTTTATACCTAGATCTACGACGCAAATAAAATTATTGCACTCTTTCAATTCTTGAGTCAATGATGCGTTTTCTTTCTTTAATTACTTTTGAATCTTTTTGTTTTCATCAATGTCAAGTTTTAATTTTGCAATTAAATTAGCAAGCGCAACACGCTTATCATCACATTTTACATCATTTTGGTCAGTCTGAATTTCTTTATATATCACTCATATATGGTGAAATCCATTAATGACAAACTATCAAATCTTTTCCCATTACACAAGTCTTAATAACGCATTTCAGGTTGCTCTAAATGTTGTGTTTCAAAACAAAACACAATATATTCAGAAGAATATGGTACCTCAACTATTGCTCTTTGTCATATTAAGTGGTCTGACGTCCTATCATCCTCCCCAGAAGCTGCCTTTTATCATTGCATTCATTCCTTGACCTGCTGCTTTCATCTCCAGATGTGTTGCTATGATTCTCTAAAATTTGATCATTCCCTTTGTCATATACAATCCCACTGCTGTCTGTGTCTCTCAAACAAGCATTTTATGCTTTAACCTCTTGAATATTGCGGCCACACCTTGAATCTGCAACTTTCTTTCATTCAACCTTTTCATGTTAGTGTAAGCTTTGAAGTATTATGTTATATCCAGAGCATGTGAATTAGAATGGAATAGGCTCAAACACTCAAGAATTATAAAATTGTCAAACAGCACTTTGATCAACTTAGACCAAAATGGAATCCATCTCGTGAAGTGTTTCTTTGTTGTTTTGCCTTTCTTAATTTCACCATGTATCAAGATAACACATCCATAAAAGTCCTACTCGTCATTAAAGAGGTCAGTGAAAAGCCTCTCACAACACGTAGTAACATTAAGGAGTATTGGAACGATGAGAGATGTTGAATAATGTCCTTGAGTGCATACAATTTTTGTTCAGGGAGTCTCATTAAAAATCTTTCTTGCTTTTGCAGTGTTCATAATCCTTGTTCATCTAAATCAGAACACTAAGAAAAAGTATCTTTCATTACCATTGTAACGTTTAATTGTGAAGTGAAAATGAGTTTTTAGGATCTTAAGTAGGTAAAGTGATTATTGTGTGGTGAATGATATCAATTAACGTTCAACTGGGGGATTTACAATTCTATCACTATAAATTATAAAATTAAACCGTAAAAAGTAATCGACTTTTTACAATCCATACAACCACACCCACCACAAAGGATTTTAACTAAAACAACGGGAAAAACCAAGATAATAAAATTGTTTGGTTGGTGGAAATCGTTGTTGAAATTGAAGTACGTGAGCTTTTGTAACGATTAATGAGCTTACGGGGACTAACGGTGCAAAACCGGTTAACTTGGAAGGGTTAATTAACAATGAAGGACTAACTTTGAAAATGATGTTGCAGATGAGGGGCTGCATGTGTAAAAGTTCAATTCTAGTTAATTAATGAGCCAACTTCCCTCTAAATTATCCTTCATTCTCGTTTTGAAATTTGTAGAAATATATCCGTTTATAAATTTAAGCTCGCGGGATCATACAGTTATCGTCGATGAATTATGAATATACCACGTTGATCGAAAAGATGTCACGATCACTATTGTATAAGTTAAATGTCTTATAGAGCACTGACACACGATACCAAAAAACCAAAATTTACTTAACACGTGTAGATTTTGTTCGTGTTTGATGGTAGACAGGTTCCCAAATGCCTAGGCACTAGATCGGTTATGCTATGGCTTTGCTAGATCGGTACTTAAGAACTTGGTACGATCGGTTGATGAAGACTTGAACTCATTCGGTTCCTAAAGGAACTTGACTAGATCGGGTCTTCAGCTAGTTCGGTTCCCCTTAACGAAAACTACTAGATCGGTTCTTATAAGAAAAATGACTAGATCGGTTCCTTATAGGAACTTGACTAGTTTAGTTCTTGTTAGATCGGTTGTTGCTAGATCAGTTGTTGCTATCGTCCTTGTGGTCCTTGTACCTTTCTTTTGTCTTCAACCGAAACAACAAAAACCCAGACGTACACTCCTTTCTTGTTTCAAACTTTGGACCACAAATATAAGCCAACTCAAGCTAGAATAAGCTCTTCCACCACACTAAGCAACGAACTAAGAGAACAAAAATAAGCTTGAAAGAAAAACTGAAATAAGCTACTACAAAAAAACCCTTGTAAATAAGCTTAAATACTCACACGTTTTTATCTCAAACAACACAAATATAATGAATTCAAGTCAAACGCACCCTACTGTTTGACACTTAACGTGTGACATATAATGAAAAAAATAGCCCGCATAAGTAAAATTGAACAGTAAGCCCAAATAGATTTGATACACAACTTGTGAATTTTGTTAAACAAAAACTTTGTGATACATGTAAATAAGCACGAAAAGAAAAGAAGGAAAAAAATGAGCACTTTAAACCAAACCAATAAGCTCAAATACGCTCACAACAACAAAACCACAAACGCAACATGCACGAATACAATACACCCCCAATTAGCTCTTGATACCAATTGTACAATAATAGACTTGTAAAATCCCATTAAATTTGATTCTTTTTACGGTTTAAATCATAGACTTGTAAAATCCCGTGAACGTTAATTGATTTCAACAACATAACAAACACAATACATAATACTAAAAATGATCCGAAAAAGATTCACTAAAACATCAAATGGCTAAAGATTCGGATTACAATAATAAGTGATCGCGGAGTTGATTTAGTATCCCTCATTTGAGATTGAAGTGGGTTTCACGAAGGCATCTACTTATTTCATCATTGAGACTTCCTTCTACTTTCTACCCCTTTTCTTCAAACACAATCTATCGATTGATGACTTGCTTGAACGTATACAGCTTATGATTGAGACTTAAATTATCTAGTTTCCAACAGTCGGGGTGGTTGGTTGAAGACCTGGATAACTATCACTTAAAGGAGTTACATTGTAGTACTCAGTGTCACACGCAGATGTCGATGTGGATAATTTCAAGAGGTGTTGTACTTCTTATACTTTTCTGGTTGAGTATAGAGTACTTATAGATTTAATCTTGCACCGTTCTTCAATCAACAACAGTGCAAGATTAAGTAACGAATTGGGGGATTCACTTCATTTTCCAGTTTGGTATAATCGGGTTTACTTTCCACCAAGGGTACAACAATAGCCGACATAATACGAGTATTCCAAGACAACGATACTTCACAGTCTAAGCAAAATCTTCAAAGTTCTTCGATGACATTCATTCACAAGACCTTGATTATACCAAGTGTTCTTGATTCTTGCTTCAACTCCTCTACGGTTTGTGAAGTCAAAGATGGTAATGATTCTTTTGTAAATCAAGATTTGTGCTTAAGACAAGAACTTCTCGAGTATATGGACGTACACGACAATGATGCTTCCGAGTGTTCGCAACCATCATGGGGGAAAATGTGTACATCCGGGACTTAGTTGACTTTGATGTTACCATGTCAACTTCCAAGGGAAAGTAGTGTATACTACTTAACTTAGCATGGTTTATGAAGTATTCTGCATACGTGAGAAGAATTGTTGCTGATTTCTCGCATGTACCCCCGAACAAATATTCACCAAGCCCTAATGACAAGAAGCAGTGGTCGTTGGTGTGGTTTGACTTCTACAAATTTCCGCTGTGCACGTCGATGACAAGTAGAAGATGGTTGGAGCTACATCAAAGTTTCAGAACCTGCTTAAGATAGGGATGTTGGTTTGGGGGGAAGCTGATTCAGAAACTTCGCCAAAAAGGAGTCTATGAAGAAAGCTTTTCAAGACATGCTGCATGAATTGGGGGGAAGTTAATCCAGTTCATGCATACTACAATGGTTCCTGTACAAGTAAAGACAATGAAGATCCAAGCTGGAGTACAAGTTTCAAGACCAGGAGAACTTCGAAGACATCTTCAGCTTTGGAAGCGCTTTGGAAGACGTTATTTATGTTGTATTTGTACAAGATAGGAACATTGTAAGTAATTCCATATGTCCACATATTGGGGGAAGATTGTTAGCCTTAAAATATGGTGACATATCGGAATTACATTAGTTTTCATTAGGCAAGAACTACAGGGACTATAACTGTTAAGATAGTATAGTGTCCCTTGTCTTGACCTATATATACCCCCTCCATACTTCCATGGAGGGGTGAGGATTCATTTTGTAAAGTGTGTGTGTTCTTGACTTTCTCTCTCTAGACACACACATCTTCTCTCTACTCTTTCTCTCTCTAAATAATATGGCTTTCTATTTGTTCAATCCTCCCCGACCTCGGGATCTTTCTTGTGTAGCTAGTGATTTCTTATTATAACATAAACCTTATCCGCATTCTGTTGTGTATCTTGTGTCAGCTTTTGAATTTCCTTTCCTCTGATTAATATGATCTCATCTGCTTCGGATGCAAGTTTCTTTTGTAAAAATGTCAATCGTTGCCTGCACCATTAAATTACAACATAACATAAAATAACTACATAGCTAATCATTTTAGCTTATATATATGGCTTATTAAAATATTTTTCATCACGTTCATTTTTTTTAATAAGAGTGGTATAGAAGCCTAGGGAAATCAGGGTCACATTTCAATCCATATAGTGACATGTTTGCCCCAAATAAAAGGCGTTATATTATGACATCTACTTATGTTGGACTCTTATGGTGATCAGTTTAACCTTTTTAACAACTATCATTCGCTGATGTGGGTGTCCTAGAGACTTCTACAAGAAGTTTTACAACTCCCTAGGCATTGTACCTAATCGGTGTAGTCTAGTATAGGCAAGACTCGGAGGTTGTTATCGTTCTCTAAGGGAATAGGTTGGGAAGGCTCGAACACGATCTAACAGATTCGACGGGGTTAAGAGAAGATTATTTTTGTGTTTTTATATTTATAAGAAAGCAGGTAAATATCATGATTTGGGAGGTTGTGTAACACCCCCAAATAGGGTCGCAACGGAATAATGTGTCCGGGAGCATTACTTCATAGATCAACAGCACAAGATATGAGAACGACCTCAAAAAGAGTCGTTTGAAAATGATACATTGGATTTAATAAATGTTGTTACAAAAGCTCAACGACTTAACTTGTTTACCCTTGAAAATGTAATGTTTTTAGATCATAACAAATATCCCCAAAATGTAATGCCTCTAAATCTTTATGCAATGACTCCAAAATGATTGACCACCAATGTATCTCTTTGCTCTTGTACCTCATAGACCTGAGAAAACATGCTTTAAAACGTCAACATAAAGTTGATGAATTCATAGGTTTAAGTAAATATAATGTAGGACCGCAAAATTTCCCCGTGATTATGAAACTTGTACACCTATCGTTTTGATTTGGCATTTTTCCTCCCCTGTTTGGATACAGACTCCTTCTTTCCCAACCTTTTCTTCATAGATAACCTTTGCACACTCTTTAACCATGCTCTGTGGTGTGAGATGCTAGGCTTACACTTCTCTCCAGCTTCTTAAATTCCTTCTTCAAATTGAGAGATCTCTACAAGCTTAACAATCTTTAGCATTTTGAAGATCAAGAACCTGTGAGGACAAACAAGGTACAAGTGGTGTAATTAAAACCTGAAGGTTCATTCCCCCTCAGCTATTTCAGATGTGTTTTACCACCTGAATGAGGTCTATCATTAGATGATTGAACCTGATCCCCTTTACTCTCATCAATGCCCTCTAAAGAGTCTCTAGGGACTTGGGTAGTGTCAGGTTTATATGATGATTCAGTCATAGGTGGTTGGTCTCCTGTACTAGGTTGAGTATGAGAGGGTGTTGGTTGGGGTTCAGTTGGTTATGCTGAACCTGCACCCTTATCTACTACTACTTGAGCTAACATATTAGGAAATAAAGGAGTAACATGGCCTGAAAGTAGAGTCCTTGCTTTGCTAAATCAGTGAAAAACCTTTTTTGGTAAGGACTGGTATTGGAAGGTTATCCAAAGGGGCAGGTAGGTTTGAAAGTTGGTTATTTAAAAACACTTGAACAAATCTTGGATACATTAAGAATTGCTTCTTAGCATCCAAGTTCCTAATCATACCCTCAAAAATCATCTTAGAAAAATTAAATTTTCTATCTGTAGCTAAGCAAATCAGTGCAGATGCAATATTTGTAGGAAATTGATCCCAAGAAGTACTTTTTGAACTAAGGCAGTGAATTAGGTACTTCTATTATAGGGAAAATAGAGCTTTTTGAAAAGTAAGAATTGTAAGATCTCCCTCATACCCTATCATTTGAAGGTTTTCATCAATCTCTTGATTTGTGAGACAATCAATTCCATCCACATCATGAAATAGAAGATCTCGTCTAATAGATGCTTCAGAAATTGATACAGTCTTGCCAGCAACTTTGGCTTTAATGTAACTAACATCATTGACTGTTTTGGAAGTAGCAGTGTTCCAAAACTGTTCAATAAGGGAAGTAGAGACAGTAGGACTGGTTAAAATGAATCTGCTAGCATTGTTCTAGCAGCCTCAATTAGGCACCTGTTCTTCCTCTCAGCAACTCCATTTTGTTGTGGAGTTTTGGCATTACTATATTCCCTCTTGATCCCTTTTGACCCACAGAATTCAATTCAATAATGTCACTGTTCTTGAATTCTGTACCATTATCACATCTAATAGTTTTAACCTTTTGATTTAATTGGTTCTCAATTTGTCATATAAAGTCCTTAAGGATGCCACTAGTTTCATCCTTAGTTCTTAAAAAGAACACCCAACTAAACCTGCTAAAATCATCAGTGATAACAAGGTAATAAGTCTTATGGTTTATGCTCCTTACAGATGTGGGTCCAAATAAGTCCATATGTAAAAGCTGTAAGGGCTGACTAATAGAGCTCACTACTTTGGCCTTACAGGAGGCATTGTGTTGCTTTCCTTTCTGACAAGCAACACAGGTGTGGTCATTTTGAAAAATCTTTGAAGGTAAACCTCTTACAAGGTTTCCCTTCACAAGTTTGTTTAAATTTTTAAAATTTACATAACCCAGCCTTCTATGCCATTTGTTAGATTTATCAATTGTGGCCTTTGCAATCAAACAAGCTAAACCTCAAGTAAGAACAATGTTCTCTAGGTTGAAACTATACATATGGTTTTGTCTGGGGACTCTAACTAATACTTGATTTTCATTAGGCAACTTAAAGTCAAGAGATAGCACAAGACATTCAGAGTCAGTGAAGAGAACCTTGTTCTTCTTGTCACACATTTGTGACACAAAAAAGAGATTAAATTGCTTTAGTTCTTTCACAAAGTACACATTCTCAAAATCTAACTTATTCCCAGTCATATGCCTGGAACATCCACTATCAACAATTCCTTTATTCTTTAAAGCTTTTTGTGGATCATCCTGCACATCAAATAAGAGAAATTAGTTTCTCTTCGGGACCCAAGCCATTGTTGACTTGGGTCTGCCTAGTGGATCTTTAGCATTGACATTTTTACTAGAGTTTGATCCACTATTGTATTTGGAGACTTTGTTCTAATAATGTCTTTTGGATCTCCAATTACAATCTGCTGAGGCTTTAAGAGCAGTTTCCCTATTGCCCCCAACAGCACTAACTATTTTATCCCCAACAGTATTTACTTTATGATTTGCAAAATTTGCTTTTGGTGATGTTGTTCTATTAGATGGATTTTTAATAGGTGAATGAGACTTATAAAAGTTACTTCTTGGTCTGATTTTATTTACAATGGGTCTAGCAGTATTAATTTTCCTAGCAGTACTAGTTGCTGCTGCTTGACTAGAAAGATTTTATCTAGCAGTATTAATTGGAAATATTCCATTTTTAGTTAGTACTGCTTTTGTAACAAACTTGTTTTGATGATTCAATCTTTGCACATTGTTCCACATTGGTCTATTCTCCCCTTGACCAGTACCCTTACCCTTCTTTTTGTTCAATTCAACCTGTTTAGCCATTCTTTTCTTATGGAAGTCACAATCTCTAATAAGATGACTAAAGCTATCACATACAAAGCATGCCTTTTTAGTGAAACCATATCCAAAACCTAGCTTTTTGGACATTAAACCATTCCAGTCTCTCTTGTCAGCTTTAGGACTTGGACTACATATGTTTTGTTCTTTAACAGTTTCCCTATGAGTTTTTACATGCTTAATAGTATTAACAAAAGCAAAACTAGGTTTTTTCCTATTCTTTTGAAGGTTTAATCACCTATTCATCATCACTGTCTGACTCATACTCCTCAATGATAGGAGCATCATACCCAACTTTAGGTTTACCGACAGCTTTGGGTTCATTTACAGCTAGTTTAGGCATAAATTTAAGTGTTTCTACACTAGAATTTGATTCACAAGAGACAGAATCACTGGTATTAGTAGCAGATTCACTAGTTTAGACTGTTTTAGACCATATGTAAAATTTGACTCATCTACTCCAAAATCAGATTTAGGAGGCATGTAGATCTATGTCATTGGAAGGGGAACTGCATGCATTCCTTCAACTTTTGCAAATCTATCATACACAAGACTATCTTCTACATCACTAGACCTACTATCAAATACACTTTCAAGAACTTCATTTTCATAACTTAAAACACCTTCATGTATTTGATCTTTATACCCAAGCCCAGATTTGTCCTTAGCACTCATATGACTATTTAGCAGTTTACTAAGACCTTTAGAAGAACTTTGAAAAATTTCAAGTTTAGTTTTTAATTCTTCCTTTTCTTTTACAGCTTTTGCTAATAGTTTCTTATGATATGTGAGCACTTAAATGATCCTTATCAAGATTCACCTTCACTCATAAAGGCTACTATTATGTTTGAATGACTACAGAGTCTTTGTACGATGTTACTTAGTTGGGATCACTAATACAAAAAGTGGATTTGGTCACACATGGGCAAAATGGAATGGCCACACATTCACATATTTATGTGACCAAATGGCATATATGGTCACACTAAATGTTTTGTCACACAATCATAATATTCATGTGGCCATTTAATGATCAAT
>BQNB010106375.1:9357-20683 GCA_026074375.1 Tanacetum coccineum | reverse complement strand
TTTTAGGTTATATGAACAAGGCTAGCAACAGATCTAAGTGTAATCGAGCTTTACCAATCATTAATAATGGCACCAGGTCTATCAAAAATGGACCAATAAACCTATAATTAGACCATCAACACTTCAAATCTTAAGAGTGGATGGATGTTAGAGCAAGATTCCATACATTGGGATACTAGTTTTAGATTTCATAAAACTGCAACTAATAGGGAGACGGTAGATACATCTAAACCCAAGAAGTTCTAGCCAATAACAAATAACAAATTTAATATAAGATGATTTTCATATACTAATGGAAAACCAAAAGGTTTGGTGTCTTTTTTGTGTGTTGGGGTTTTAATTTTGGGTAAAAAAAGGGGCGGGGAAGTCAAGAAAAAAGAAAGTTGGATATTATAAGCTTGTTTTTCACAAAATGTTTTGTGGAAAATAAAAAAAACTCCAACAAAAATTTTTACAAAACACAAATCCCTTTTTTTTCTCCTTTTATACACAAAACTAGAAAATAATTTTATTTTGTTTTCCTCGTTTTCCTTTTATGAAACTCATATCTATTTTCCCCTTATTTCCTCTGTTTTATACGTTTTAATAGTTTTTTGATGTTTATGTACGCTTGCATACTTTTTTTAGGTTTTCGTCCGTTTTTTACGATTTCGTCTGGATTTTTACGATTTTGTCCGTATTTTTACGATTTCGTCTGTATTTTTACGATTTCGTTCGTATTTTTACGTTTTCGTCCGTATTTTTACGTTTTCGTTCGTTTTTTTTACGATTTCGTCCGTTTTTTTCGATTTCGTAGGTATTTTACGATTTCGTCCAATTTTTACGATTTCGTCCGTTTTTTACGATTTCGTTAGTTTTTTTACGATTTCGTTCTTTTTACGATTTCGGCCATTTTTTTACGATTTCAGTCGTTTTTTTACGATTTCGTCCGTTTTTTTAAGATTTCGTCCGTTTTTTACGTTTTCGTCCGTTTTTTGCGATTTCGTCCGGATTTTTACGATTTGTCCGTTTTTTTACGTTTTCGTCCGTTTTTACGATTTCGCCCCTTTTTTTTTACGATTTTGCCTGTTTTTTCGATTTCGTCCTTTTTTAACGATTGCGTCCGTGTTTTTACGTTTTCGTCTGTTTTTTACGTTTTCGTCCGTTTTTTTACGATTTCGTCCGTTTTTTACGATTTCGTAAAATTACGGACAAAAATGTAAAAAACAGAAGAAAACGTAAAAAACCGGACGAAAACGTAAAAAAACAGACGAAATCATAAAAAAACGGGAGAAAACGTAAAAACATACGAAAACGTAAAAAAAAAGACGAAATCGTAAAAAAACGGATGAAATCGTAAAAAAACGAACGAAAACGTAAAAAAACATTAAATAAACGAGATTTACCCAGTTGCCCATTTATCCCATTAGTGCCCGTTTTAGCCCGTGCCCGTTTTGGCCCGTGCCCGTTTTGCCTGATGCCCGCGCCCGTCCGGCCCGCCCGTTTTGCCGCCTCTATTTTTGTGTTTCGAATATGTCTTTATAATATTACAAAAGTAAATAGAGAATTGAGATAGAAACAACAACACTTGAACATGTATTCTAGTTTTGTAAAATGGAAAACACAAACACATGTTTCTTTAACTCAACGTGTTTTCTAAATTTTTAATTGTTTTGTGGAGATGGAAACCCCCTCCTTTTTCCTACAAAACAAGAAACAGAAAATGATGGAAAATGTTTTCCAACTAAACGCAATCTATATTTTCATAAATTTTTATCTAACACTTTAAATAAATGTTTGTCTTTTTAATTGCAACACTTTCTTAATGTGTTGCCTTATGTTGTTGAACTTGCAACACTTTAATAAAAGTGTTGTTTTTTTATATTAATATGCAACACTTATTTTGAAAATGTTGCTCTTTTATCAATCTTATAAAAAATGCAACACATTTAAAAAGTGTTGCTTGTAAAATGTTGCGTTAGGCTCATTTTGTTGTAGTGGTTTGTCGGCTAAATATAAATTTAAAACTTGATAATCATAAATAACACCTACACAACGACACATCAAGGTTTTTGGAGCCGTTGCCGGGGAGTGAATTGTTTAATCCTTATTCTTATTAGTATTTCTAACCTCTAATTAATTAGTTTAGTGTAATCTAATTATCTATTCTGTTTGTATTTATTCGCATTGTGTGTTTAAAATTGTTTGTTTAAATTCTTGTATTTAATTGTTTTTAAATAGTATTCTGTTCTGACTGATCACATGATACGCCGTATCCACCAGTTGGATTAGATCAGGAAATGTGAGTCCAGAAGTAAATGCTCCTTGTGCTATATTTGTTGATCTTGAGAATTCTAAATCGGAGATTATGAGCGATTTGTTTTCGAGGAAAAATACCCATAATATCCCCACATCATCAAAGACGGATAACGCTGGGACAATACATGAGGCATCATCTTCAGAAACATTACCGGACACTGACATGAATATGACTCGTGTGGTACTGCCAATGAATTGGAAAGTCATAGAAGAAATATCCAAGGCTATAAACGCGAAGAAGGGGGTGGCACTAAACAAATTATCTGCTGCAAGAATGATTCAGGTAATATACGTCATTCTGTTTATAATGAATGATTTATGTTTATATTATCACCATTAGTGTAAGTTTAATGCCTTATGACTTACCTGTTTTCTTGCCAGGATGACTTGAGATAATTAAAGGCACATTAGCTACTGCATCTGTAAATCTAGACTCTTGTTCTGCCGAAGAATAGTGTTGCATGTAATGCATTAATTGTTTGAAGAAGTTTCGTTTTGCATTTCGAAACAAGGTTAGATTTGCACTATTGTAAATTTTGAACTCTGAAGCGGTTTTTTATTGTTTAAACTTTAAACCGTACCAAACAACAATCCCTATTAAAATTTCTTAGGTTTTTGGATCTTTTTCAGTCGACCAGATATCAAGCAATCAGACTTGATGAAGGATGTGAAACTTTCTGTGAAGAGGTTGCAAGGTGAAAGGCCAAAGATAGATGATTTCATAAAAAATATGTCATGAGTCTCAGGAAACAAAGGTGTTAGAAAATCAAACTAGCGGTGATAACACTCAGGATGCGAGAAACAACAAAGGGAAGGGAAACAACAAGGCGAAGAAGAGTAAGAAGAACAAAGGTAAAAAGAAATGACGCGGTTAATAGGATGAATGACTGAGATCCCTTTTGCAGTGGCGTCAACTTCAAATTGTTTGGTTTTCTTTTCTGCGTGTTCTAGGAACAAAAGTTTCATGGTTAGTAGTGTTTTAAACATGATAGACATTGTGTTGTGGGTTTAAGAACCGTGGTGCTGTAATACTTTTGGCAGACCTACTAAGGACAACTATGAGTGATCATCAAGACAACTCTTAAACCGACTGCTACGTTGTATCAAAGTTAAGACGTGTTTAAAAACTTAGATCTCCTTATGGCTTTTTAATGAGTTTTATGGGCTACATATATGGTGTAAAGACATATATTCATGTCTAACGAAGACATAACTATGTATTGACCAATTCAATCTTGTATGTAGCCTAATTTATGATGTCAGTTCCAAACCATACTGTGAACTGAACTGGAAGTTTGAGTTAGTGATTTTAGCTTAAGCAATCACCAAACAACGTCTAACTAAAAAAAGGTTTTGACCTAGAACATATCGGTAAGACACGAGTACCACATCGATCGATAATATACAGTTGCTATAATCCGTACCAAGTACATTGGTATCGGTTCAGTATGTAATGATATGGTTCCAGTTCAATTTTCTGGTATAGTTCCTGTGCTCGCATACTCTTAAAACAAATAATACATAGTTTGAATTAGTAGACCGTTATTATTATTTATATTCAATCCTTTTGCATTTGAATGTCATGACTAACTTTATAAAAAAGAGGAACATTGAGTGTCCTATAAATTTAGGGGCCGTTTGGCTGGTGAAATATGTCTCAGTTTTCTAAGAAATTCTTCATGTGAAAAAAAATATTGAAAATCCGTTTAATCGCATTTTTTTTCAACATTTTTCAAAAAATGTGGAATTCTCAATCTCCTTTTTTCAATATTTTAGCCAAAAATTTGAAACGTTCATACTATCATTCTCACTTTTTTCTTTCTTATTTTTCTTCTCAATAGCTTCATCTAAACATTCTTTCAGTTTTTTTTAAAAAAGGAAAATATAACTCCATCTAAATGGATTTTTAAAATTCTCAACTCTTCTCTAGAAAAGAAAAAACATTCCCTTCTTTCGAAAGTGCAGCGGTAGTCCTCATTTTGAACTTTTGATTGCATATTCAGCCCTTGGTCAAAGTTAAATGACTAGATTGCCTTTTATCTTCTTCCCCTTGAAAAGGAAGAAGACAGGGATAATTTGGTCATTTCAGAACTGTTGGAAATCATTATCTAAATAACCTACTATTACTAGAATATTAAACGAGCTACGCAGCGGAATGTAAATCACATAGCATAAATAATGAACACATAAAAATCATAAATAAGGAAACATACCTCTAGCAACCAAGCTAGTGATGAAACGCAAGCATCTTCAAGTACACGCATGTGTGTAACACCATGCGAATCAAAAACCACTACGAGTTACTAAAGTAAGTAACCTCTACGTGTATCCACACTACACGTCGAACAATATCACCCGAATGCTAGTTCTTCAACCAACGATCAAGCGTAACACTAGATGTAGTCAAAGTTCAAACTCCCTTACAAGGGGTGCTTATATGCGTCGACCAACAAGAGAGGAAAAGAGAAGGGAAGAAGATTTGTGAGCTCTAGAGTCCTCCTTATATAGTGATGATTTTAGGGTTTAACTAAAATACATAACTTGGAGGAAAAGAAAACTCACAAGCCCACCCTAACCCCCATGGGGTCCTATGGCCGATCAAATATCCCAAGGGTTATCCCCTTGGGTTGACTTTTTGACTTCTGATTTATTTATGGATAATTAAACTTAATTACCCATAATTAAAAAGCCTTATTAGTTAGTTATCTCTAGCGAACTAATTAACGACCGTTAGTTTTTCATCGTTGAATTAATATATATACTAAATATACACTTATATTATTACATACACTAATCGAGTATTAAATACATATATAATAAATATACGCTTATATTATTATATATATACTAATAGAGTGATATTTAAGTGTAAGCGTGTGTGACCTCGTAGGCTCATGTATTCTTAGCCGTATAAATATCCATATGAGATGAGCACAAACCAACAGCTCCCACTTGCGAATGTCATGTCATATAATATAACATACTAACATTGACGAATAGTCTAGCAACATCATCAATGCTCCCAAAAAACACGAGTATGCAGTTTTGGAAAAACAACTCAGCCTTCAATGGATTCAGTTAGTCCTATCTCCATTTGTTTCAGATACAATGTTAAATATGGATATAAGAATCAATAGTCATTCATAGTTAACGATTCTGTTTCTCGCATCTTTATTGATCATGATTACCAAATGTAAAAGAATCATCTTAACTAACACTTTGGTCGCGGCCAAAGCAAACTTTGATTAAACCCCAGGAGGGGTAATACAAGTAAGTATCTATCTCCCAAACATGAGGAGGAACAAATTATATTTTGACTATAAGTGTCCATCATGTACTTCAAAACATTTTTGAAAATATTTCTTATAACTACCCTTTTATAGTATAGTGGTAGACTACAATCAAGAAATGTCATCCATACATGCAAAACCTGCTTGTATCTCAAGTCTGAGGATAAACATAACTTTCACCATATGTGTAATGCACCTAATGACGCTGATCCATAAAGTGATCTACACAGGTGGGGTATCCAATATTCAACCACATTAAATAACATGTGAAGTTTGGGTGTAATCATTTTACATACTACTCATATACAACCAAACACATAACATTTGTCTTATCTTAACATGATTCCCATTTGTTAAACTGATTGGACATAGTTTAGAATAAATAAATTTATTCAAGGATTTAAACATGCAAATATAGAACACAGTAGTATAAATGAAAAATGATCATACCACGTATGTCAATTTCATTGTTTAATACAACTGCTTACAGTTCCATTATCCAAATACCAAATAAGACCAATGCATGATGATCCTGGCTAAATACTAATGTCTTATTCACAACAATCACAATTGGTGATAAGGCATGAGTTCTATGAACAAATTAACTAGGTTATGATCTTGTGTAACTTTAAGAATGCTTATTTCAAAAAATCACAAATAGTGAAGTACTTTGAATAACGTGATGATTGTTATTTTGTAAGTGTGCACTCACCTATAAATAACTTATATGAGTCTAGTCACATTACATTCCATAAGACTTTTAACAAACATCTTAATAGAGATCGTCATCTCAACAGTTTTTTTAAACTGTAAAGCATTCTTATTCTATCAATGCATTTATGCAACTATGCTTTTAAACCAAGCATGTGTAGCCAGCCATGTTATCATATAAGATGAAAACTTTCTTCTACAAAGATTGAGTATCATCTCAATTTAAAACCAGCACTAGTGTATACAAACAACACTATGCTAAACCACCATAAATTCTGAACACTTCTTTAACAATGTTTGGATATCATATAAACTCAAGGTTTGTTAATCATAATGATCTTACTATGACTATCACAATGTATATCCATAGTATCTTCATTATTAATTCTAGGAATGAATTCATAATTCAAAGATTAATTAGAATGTTCCTTCTAATATCTTTCAATTAGATTCTAATGTTGTCAAATCATCTTACAATCATGCAAATAATTTAACTTATCTCATCTATAATATGATGTTCATAATGAATCCTTTAATGGGACTTAAGGTTTCCATTCATGTATTCAATCTCGCAAAGTGAGATAGATCATTCGAGTTTCACTCAATGATATTTCATATTATACTCGGACTTAATTCACCACATATGTATCAAACATATCATACCAAGGTTGAATGTTTCATTTCCTAAAATCCTTACAAGAAACTTTATTTCAATCTAAGGGATAAAATCTTACTTAGATAAATAACTTGTTTCTAATATGTTCAATAACATATTCGATTTTAAAAAAATTAAAACAATAACTCCCACTAGCTTTGAGATGTACTCATGAGCTATCTTATTTATAATCATAAATCAAATCCAACAAGTGATTGATTTAAACATTAAATTTAATATTATGCTTATTAGATGCGTGCTTTTAATCCACACTTGAATTCTTGCAATTTTGTATACTTACTAAAGATTATATTGGATTTATACAACCCCATATGATTACATGTCGTCCTTGCAAGGTAATCATTTAATAAGAAGTTCTTGAAATCCAATTTGTCATATTTCTTTCCAAGAAAATAAGTATGACAATAAAATCATCTTTATCTATTTAAAGTTCGTAAATGAGGAAATTTTAATCATAGTCAATTTCTTGAGTATGAGTAAACACTTATGTCATTTGACGTGCAATAAACATGTATACAAATTATTGTCCCTATGAGTCTTCTCTAAAAGGAAACTCATTCAATCCTCATCATTAAACGGATAGGTTAAAGATAAAGCAAATTCCAAAAATATGATTATCTTTCTTTGGACAACATCTTTTCATTTATAGTCTTTGAGTCATCTATCAGATCTAAGATCTAATAATGCATCTCCCATGGTTAGCGTGTTCACAATGATCATCTAACTCATAATCCTCACCATTGATATAGAAAACATATCATGAGGTATCCTTACGGATCTATGAATATGAGTACCGTCATTCTAAGATTCAACACTTTCATGTTTAGCCTTGGTATGACATTCGCTAGTGCGTTTAGAAGGTTTATGTATCTTCTTCTTGAAGTGATTCAAGACCTGCATTACTCCTACTCGCTTTTAGCAAAGTGAGACTCCCCTTCGCTTTTTGTACATTTGAGACTATTATCAAATTACTTAGCATGACGAGCAACATTCCACTAGGTGAGGTATTTTGTGAGTTTGGATAATGCACTTCATCATTTATCATTCTACATTTTCCTCAAGATACTCTAAGTCGCTTTGGAAGTCCTTGGGAAAATTGGTTTGGTAATATTCTATAAAGCACCCTAATAGCTCTTCTGTCCATTCACCCGCCATGATGATGAATGAAAGGTTAGTGAAAGGTTTACAAACAATAACACAAAGAAAAGATAGACTAAAAGAAAGCTACAAAATAAAAACAAAAATCTCACTTGATAGGAATCTAGTGAGTAGACCTAAACTAAGTAGACACCGAAACCTAGACTATTCCCCACGCAACGGCACCAAAAACTTGATGCGGATTTTCACAAAACCACAAAAGTTTTACAATCCTCCTAGGCAGTCAACCTAACCGTTGTAGTGTAGTATAGGTAAGTCGGGATTCATCGTTCTATAGGGGAATAGTGAGGTAGGTTCGAAGTGTATGTCGCCTAAATCTAAAGGTTGAGGGATGATTCTTTTTTATCTTTTATTGGTTTAGTTGAAAGCAAGTAAAATCAATATGTTTGAGAGAGGTTTGATTTTTAAACTAATTAACTAACTAAACTAATTACACTAATTAACTACTAGGGGTTTAAATAATGGTGATAAAGGTATATTTACTTAGGTGAAATTCTCCCTAATCATATATGTGTATTGTGCTTAATAAGTTAGATACATTATTAATGGTGGTTTGAAACTAATATGGCACAGTTAAGCGTTCACATCCCCTCGCCATTCTACACCTATGGCCAATGTCTATGAGGTTGCTCAATCGGACATGAACACAAGCATAGAGCATTAAGACTACCACTATCATACATAATTCGACCTATGTAACCTTAGGTTGCCTGGTCGGTGTATTTTACATACACATCATAGCATGTTAATTACGCATAGTTGCATTGTTATTCGTTGTTATACATGAACTTTGAGTTTGTTTTGTATGTATGTAGGTTATGCATAAAATAGAGCTAAAATGGAGACTTTGTGATCTAATGGTGAAAAGACACGAAATATGACAAAAATTAAAGTAAATTATCAAAGAGTAAAAGATTTGGATGCAATGTTTTGGTCATAACTTATTCGTCCGAATTCCGTTTTAAGTGATTCAAAAGGCCACGAAAAGAGGAAAAAGAAACCTTTGTCTTTATGTGATCAAATACCTGGAAACATGAAGTTAAATGGTGATGTAATCTGCTAAAAAGAGCAGCTCGTAAATTGGACTTATAATAACCAACAAGCATGATAGCCCGCGCGTTGCCGCGGGGCTTATTTCAGTACCCAAAAGGGGCTTGCATGAGCAACCAATAAAAACATTACACAAAAGTTGTAATATATATGAATTTCATCTTCTTTATAGTTGAAAGAATATATGATGGGAAGCGAAGAATATTCAAACTTGCCTTGTCAATTGCTTGAAACTCTATGAACTTGATAACTTAAGGGCAAGCTCCTGTTGCTCTCCTAAAGAGATCGCGTCCGTATTGATCGCCACCTTATCTTTTTGGTTTATTGTCACTATCACTATCAAAGTATACCTTTGATCTTTAGACATTCTTGGTGTCTTTATCTGATCCATTTCATCCTTTGTGCTCTCTTATGTTTCTCCTCCTTTATTCTCTCATCTTTATGTCGTTTACGGTCCAACAACTTGTCCTCGTTGTCACGTGTTTTTACGTTTTCTCTTAACTCCACAAACCTTTTCAACACTGCAAGGTATAAAAAAAGTAAGCAAAAACACACCATGTAAGCTGCTTTTGGTACAATATATTTTGGAACATTTGCTAGAAAAATGACGTAGTCTGGATGAGCCGGCTCGCCCAGCCTTTTGAATAAAAAGAATGTTTCTTACCTTTATCTTTATCAAGCAGGGCAGAGTCAGTGGCAAGCTAATGTTGCAAGTTGTGCCAGCGTATTTCCTTCTTCATCAGATACAATTCGTGTGCCCACTGGCTTATGGACATTAATCTTCAGCTTCTTTTTCTTAAGAATGCTTGTTGTACGCCTGCATAGAAGATTGAAGGAAAACATCAACGAAAGTGGACCAATAAGCTTCGAAGAGGATAAATATGTCAACCAACTAATAAAGTAACTGAACATAAGTATATCAACTACTTTTTGCGTAATACTCAAAAGCATATTATTTAAAGTATACCTTAAGTACTATATGTGCTAACAAAATTTGGGAATGATTTAGTTCATGTGTTTTTTATATTGTTACATTTTAAGAGTTCATCCAAATGGGTCCAATGCATAGGGGTTGTAACACAGAAACATGTTTGTTCGCTTCTTTATTAATATTATTAATTTGTTCATTTAGTTGTAGTTTTGGTGAACTTATTAGGTGGTGTCGTATAATAAAGTTTTAGGAGTGTTTCTTAAATTTTTGTATGTATGGTAAGCGTACCTATGAGGACGGCAGTCTTAGAATTAGCACGTGGTGGAAGTTCATTGTAAGCCTATGGGTCTGTTTTTTGACAATTAAATTCGTAGATTCTGTATGTTGTATGGAGTCGAAGAAGTTGATCAAAATAGTCAGTGTCCTTTACATCCATGTTTGCTTATATTGCGTGACCCTGTAGAGTGTAGTTGTGAGGATGTGAGTTTGTTAATTGGTATACATACATGAAAAGAGTCAATGTCTCAAAAGGGGTACTTGTTTATCAATCAGCATGCAACAGAATTTTTAATGGAAAAAACAACTAAGATTAGATGAAAAACAGATCTGTTGATTCAGTATGGTGTCATTCAGATAACATGCATAAGCTGTTGGCTCTAACCAAACTCCTTAAAAGTACTTACTGGTTGAAACGAAAGGCATTAAGCTGATAAAAGCGTTTCTAAGTTTACCCAAATAAGTTCATAATCCAATTCAAAAGCTATCGTTTACATTGCGTTTTAATACATCATCACTTGATCTAGTTTCTTATCGTATATGAGTTTGCCTAACTACGGTATGGGTCTGAACATGTAATTTCTAAACGGGCCAACATGGGTAATTCCGGTAACGTGTTTAAATGGGCTAGCACTTTCTGACTTATTCAAATCTATTTTCATTTTGAGCAAAAATAACTTGATTAAACATTAGGTGCGCTAATGAAATACTTTTGTTATCCTGTTATAAGTTTATAACCTGTAAACTGAAAAAGTACCTTAAAAGATCCGTCAAAAATATGATCGGTCCTCAGGAAGAAGCTGGAGTAACAAAATGAGCATTTGTTTTCTAATAAATTAACTTCTGAAAGATTTTAACTTCGGGATGCCTGTTTCAATGATTAGTAGCATGTCATCAGGTAGCTATATTATGATAAACGCATAGTCACGTATTACT
>BQNB010106374.1:0-17710 GCA_026074375.1 Tanacetum coccineum | reverse complement strand
ACCCCGTTAAACATGACCTAAAATTCTGCCCGGAATTATTAACCATGAAAACCCTAATTAACACCTATCAAAACCAACCCTAGGGTTTCTAATCTTGTAGTTTTTATTAATAACACATTTAATGATCATCTTAGGATTTCATAACATGTAATTTAACCAATTTAATTAGATTAAACCCTAGAGAAATTGACAAGAACATAAACATATTATTTCTTACAATCTTTTAGGTTTTTATGAAAACTTTTGCATATGTAATCATGGTGATAACAAGAGAAACAAAAACAAGAATTACCTATGGAGACCAAGATGAAGACAAGATCAAGAACAAACACCAAAAATTAAGGATCACATTAAGAACACCAAAACTTCAAGGATTACCCAGAAACACCTAAACCTTCTTCTTGCTCGAAGCTTCTATGGAGGAATACACAAAATTATGCAGAGAAAATTTTTAGAAATGATGAAGAATGGATGGGAGAGGGGGCCGGATATATAGGAGAAAAAGGAAGAGAAAAACATAAATAACTTGTTTGTAAATTAAAAGATTTATTCCTTTTCTTCTTACACTCTTTTCCTTAATTAAGCAAAACTTCAAAATTAAAAGATTTTGGTGTATCAACACCTATAGGGGCCGTATATACGAAGAAAAGAAGAGGGACAAAATAATTTTTTTTCCCATTTTGAAGATTACACAAAATACTTGCTAAAACCTTTTAATACTTATCCCTTAAAATATGATTTTTAATAAAAAGGAAGTAAATATACAAAATAATCAAAATTACAAAATATATTATTTTTTTTAAATATGGGGTCGGCCATATATATGTACATATATAAGTTATATATATATATTTTTTAAAAATACCTTATGTTATATCTTTATAATTTCTAAAATTATAACCTAAGGTTTTTTTTTAAATACTTATTAATAAACTTTATGTTATATTCAAAATTAACAAAAAGAAATGAAATTTAAATTTTTGGGTTTTACAACTCTTCCCCTCTAAAAAGAAAATTTCGTCCTCGAAATTATAATAGGTAGAGGAATTCAGGGTTATTCAGATTACCAAAGATGACACGATTGGTATGACAAATGATATGGGCGCGATGAACAGTCAACCAATTCATACCAAGACTAATATCAAAGTCACTCATTTCTAAGGGAAGCAAATTAGCAAAACGAATCTTATCATCAAAACGAAGTGGACAGTTCTGATATTCGTGGTCAGACTTTTCATAGGCGTAGATATCGATAAAGTATAATTAAGTTGTGTAGGGGAGATGCTAATGGCTTTAGCAAATGAAACAGAAACCACAGAATGTGTTGTACCCGCATAAAATAAGACAAAAACAGCACGACCATTCAAGAAGAGAGTTCTCAAAACGATACATGAAGAGTTAGCTGCCTGATCCTTGGCTGAAGAAAATACTCGGTCAACGAATGAAACAACGAAGACAATTTAGAGTTAAGATCAAAATACGAAAGGATGCCTAATGTCTACCCAATCCTCACAGGTCATAACCTAGGTTTTACAGGGCGTAACCTGGCTCTGATACCATAATTGTAACATCTCGTTCCGATAAAGAGACCAAAAGTTACGTTATGGTGTCATATCAGAACATATAAATACAAGCGGAAGACTTTATTAAATAAAAATACTATGTTATGAAACAAAATGACTTCCAAAAGTATTTAATTCCAACAAAATTAAAGAAATCTTCAAAAAGAAAGGTCTTAAAATACAAATCCAAATCAAAAATGTTCTTCTAAATGTGGGTCCTCTAAAAGCCCCTACTCTCAACACTCATAGCCCAACTTCCCGCTTAGTACCTGACGCAGGAAAAGAAACGCGACTGAGCTAACGCTCAGTGAACAGATATAATAATAATGACAATAAAACAAAGGAATAAACGAAACGGATCACGAGAACTTGCAGAACAAATGCCAAATGATATATATCGAACAATGAATAGGATAAGAGTAATCAAATGAAATGCCCACGAGCCCAAACAAATGTCTAAACATGATACATGAATAGACCTAAATCAAATAATCAGATAGTCATAATCAAATGTACACAGGATTTGCAACTCCTGATGTATCAAATGTGATATGGGGTGTATAGCACACACACAACCATTCACGGAACAAAGTACCTAGGATGCATCCATACGCTCCCTGCAAAACAAAGTCATATCCATATACACAAGCACTATGGCGAGTGTACAAACATATATAATCAAATCATAATAAGTGCCCATACAAAAGAGAACGCCGTGGACTAATCACACCGCCACAAATAGTGCCATGCCATTGGTGCATCAATGACATGGTCATGGTACCTCCATGACTAGATACAAATAGCTCGGGCAAGATTAAAGCAAATATATAAGTGAACAAGTTTCAAAAAATCCAAATATGGAAACGAATTTAGAAGCGTATTCCAAAAGGAACCAACAGATTCATAAAAACAAATATCGAATCAAACGGATTGTCAATATCACACGAGTCATGATTACAGATAGAAAATCAAAGGAATGTCAAACGAATATCAAATAGATCAAGTAGTCAAACAAATGAGAATGAAGTGTCCTTACTAAAAGGACAGAATATTCGTACCTTAACGAATAAGTAATCGGAGAGAAATGAACACAAAATCAAGAGATCACAACACCTTTACCGAATCTACAAGAACCATGATTACCATATATTACATACCCTTTTAAAGTAGTTTTACATTTGATCTTACCATAAATAAAGTTTACTTGACCTAATTAAGGTTTTTAAAAAATTTAGATTTTGACTAGTTATTCAAGGTAAGTTTCCATACATAAATGACCTATAAAAACATCTTCTAAAATTACAACAAAAATTATAGAGGTTCCTACATATGTCTAATATACCCATGATCATTGGTTTCATTTATTTCCATGTTTAAGTATCCCTTTGACCCTTGTTACCCAAAACAGACCCGAATTTTATCCTGGCAGAACCTTTAGAAAGTTGACGCGTATTTACCATACTTAGATAATTTAAAAAATCTCAAATAAATCATGGACGTAGCTAATATCACGAAGATTAACCCACGTAAATTTCAAAGGCTAATTCGTTATGGTTTGAGAATTAAAAATCAAATACTACAACTGAATTTTTCAGATTGAATTCCCAGTTTTGACACTTTATCTTTTAGCAACCAAAAATCAACCTTCCCGGCCTTAAAAAATTATGAAATTAACTTTTTCAGAAACTCGACTCTCTGAATTTAATCTTAGGCTCAAGAATCATGTTAAAATCAATTTTTATCATTAAGATACACCCCGTTGAACATGACCTAAAATTATACCCGGAATTATTAACCATGAAAACCCTAATTAACACCCATTAAAACCAACCCAGGGTTTCTAATCTTGTAATTTTTATTAATAACACATTTAATGATCATCTTAGGGTTTCATAACATGTAATTTAACTATTTTAATTAAATTAAACCCTAGAGAAATTAACAAGAACATAAACACATTATTTCTTACAATCTTTTAGGTTTTTATTAAAACTTTTGCATATGTAATCATGGTGACAACAAGAGTGAAACAAAATCAAGAATTACCTATGGAGACCAAGATGAAGACAAGATCAAGAACAAACACCAAGAATTAAGGATTACATTAAGAACACCAAAACTTCAAGCATTACCCAGAAACACCTAAACCTTCTTCTTGCTCGAAGCTTTCATAGAGGAATACACAAAATTATGAAGAGAAAATTATCAGAGAATGATGGAGAATGGATGGGAGAGGGGGTCGAATATATATAGGAGAAAAAGGAAGAGAAAAACAAAAATAACTTGTTTGTAAATTAAAAGATTTTATTCCATTCTTCTTACACTATTTTCCTTAATTAAGCTAGACTTCAAAATTAAAAGATTTTGGTGTATCAACACCTATAGGGGCCGGATATATGAAGCAAAGAAGGGGGACAAAATAATTTTTTTCTCATTTTGAAGATTACACAAAATACTTGCTAAAACCTTTTAATACTTATCCCTTAAAATAGGTTTTTTTATAAAAAGAAAGTAAATGAAACAAAATAAATAAATTACAGAATATATTTAATTTTTAAATATGGCCGGCCATATATATATATATATATATATATATATATATATATATACACACATACATACACATATATAAGTTTTATATTTTTTTAAAGAAAATTCCTTATGTTATATCTTTATAATTTTTAAATTTATAACCTAAGGTTTTATTTTTAAATACTTATTAATAAACTTTAGGTTATATTCAAAATTAACAAAATGAAATGAAATTCAAATTTTTGAGTTTTACATCGTATCTCGTGTGTCTCGATGCATGGTTGGCCAATAATATCCCAATCGCATAGCCTTGGCCACCACAGACCGTGGTCCTGCGTGCATACTACACGACCCCTCATGAATTTCTCGAATCACATAATTCGCTTGGAGTGGTCCGACACACCGTAGTCACGGCTTTAGGAATGACCGTCTGTAAAGAATCCCCTCCAACAATTCGTACTGTCTATCCTTGATACGGAGTTTGCTTGCCTCCTTTTTATCGTCTGAAAGAGTCCCTTCTTTCAGATATTTTATTATTGGTGTCATCCATGTTGGTCCATCTTCCTCTACCGCGGTTGTCACCTCCTTCTAGGGGTGAGCAAAAACCGCACCGCAAACCGCAAAACCGTAAAAACTGCAAAAAACCGCACCACAAAAACCGCACCACGGCAAAAACCGATGGATCAGTTTTTAGAAAAAAGAAAAACCGCAAATGCGGTGCGGTTGCGGTTTTACCTGTAAAACCGCACCACAAAACCCGCACCGCACCGCACATTGATTATTTTAAATCGAAAAATGACACATTGATTATTTTATGTGTGTTATAAGGCTTCTAGTGCATATTATCAATAATATTCTAAGTGATGTGTGTGTT
Source organism: Tanacetum coccineum (assembly GCA_026074375.1). Classification (NCBI taxonomy): domain Eukaryota; kingdom Viridiplantae; phylum Streptophyta; class Magnoliopsida; order Asterales; family Asteraceae; genus Tanacetum; species Tanacetum coccineum. Next base: position 12,742 of record BQNB010106374.1, on the reverse strand, counting down.
TACATTAAATATATGCATTGTTATAACCGAAAAAACACATTGTTAACCAATAACCGAAAAAATCCACATTAATTATATAAATTATAAGTGGTGGTATGGTGCGGTTAAAACCCGCAAAACCCACAAAAACCGCAAAAAACCCACAAAACCAAAACCGCAAAAATCACGCGGTTGAGGATCCTCACTTTTTAAAAATCGCAATTGCGGATGCGGTGTGGTTTTTGCCAGAATCCGCACCGATCCGCGCCATGCTCACCTCTACCTCCTTCTCTTGTATGGATTTTTCTTTGAGTGTTTCGACCAAGACCTATTTGGATAGGTGCGCAAAGCTGGTTGACGCAATCTTGCTCAGGGCACCGCTTTCTTGTTCTTACTTCATGGTACTTGGCTTATAGAAAAGTTAGCGAAGCCGCTGACCAGGCTTTTGACCGTCTTCAGGTATTTGATCATATTTTCTTCTTTAGCGACGCATGCCCCCTAGGACTTGGTTTGCTACCAACTTAGAGTCTACACTTACATGCACATTGTGCACTCCCATCTGTGCTGCAATCCGTAGGCCAGCTATTAGTGTCTCATACTCAGCCTCGTTGTTAGAAACTGTAAACTGAAATCTTAGCGCGTAGGTAAACTTTGTTCTCTCCGGTCTTGTCAGTATTAATCCAGCACCGGATCCATCCACACATGATGATCCATCCGTGAAGAGTGTCTATGGCTCTTGCGGAGTTTCCACCACTGATGTGTCTGGCGGATTTTCGTCTGGATTCTCTATGAGGAAATCCACTAAGATCTGTCCTTTCACAGACGTCCTTGGCCGGTATGTGATATTGTGTTCTCCCAGCATGACGCTCTATTTTTGTAATCGGCCTGCCACGTCAGGACGTGACATTATTTGTTTGATGAGTTGGTCGGTAATAACCGCTATAGGATGCGCTTGGAAATACCTATGCAACCTCTTGGCTGCAAACACCAGTGATAGAACTAGCTTTTCCATTAGGGTGTAAGTTGTATCGGGGGCCAATAATGCACGGGTCTTACGAAGATAGACCGCATCTAACGTGCCCCTCCAGTAATCAAACCGCACTAATACTCCCATGAAGGCGACAGTGTACAAATCATTCCTCCCATCGTTTTGGGTGCTACGAGCAGGGATAGCTCCGACAAGTGCTGCTTTAGTTGCTTGAAGGCTTGTTCCGCTTCTGGTGTCCAATGGAAGTCACTCTTTTTGATGCACTTCTTCAAGGTTTTAAATAGCGACAAGGACTTTTCCGCTGACTTGGAGAGGAATCTGTTCAGACTAGACAACTTTTTGTTAAGGCTCTGGACCTCTTTGATTGTTCGTGGGGACGGGAGTTGTAGTACAGCTTCTGTTATTTCAGGGTACGGTTTTATCCCTTTCGAGCTAATCATGTACCCTAAGAACATTCCTTCCACTGCCCCAAACGTACATTTTTTTGGGTTGAGCTTCATGTTGATTTTTCGTAACGTACGGAACGTTTTACCGATATCTCTTAGCATTTCTGCTTCTGTGTGACTCTTAATAACCAAGTCATCAACGTACACTTCTATGTTTTGACCAACTTGGCTGTCAAAGGCTCTGTCCACCAGCCGTTGGTACGTGGCGCCAGCGTTCTTGAGGCCGAAAGGCATTTTTGTATAGCAATATACCCCTTGGCCGGTGTGGAAAGCCGTTTTCTCTTCATCTGACTCTGCCATATGTATCTGGTGATAGCTTTTGTAAGCGTCCAAGAAACACTTGAAGGGATAGCCGCAAAGAGATTCAACTTTCCAGTTGATTTCTAGAAGGGGGTAACAATCCTGCAGACATGCCTTGTTTAAGTCCGTAAAATCCACGCACATCCGCCAGCTACCGTCATGTTTTTTTACTATGACTGGATTGGACAACCATTCGTGATAATAGACTTCTCTCATGATCCCCGCCTCTACTAGTTTCTGTACCTCCGCTTGGATGGCTTTCGCACGCTCCAGGGCCTGGCCCCTTTTCTTATGTCGAACAAGCGAATATCCTTCTCGGATATTGAGCCGATGTTCAGCTACTGATCGCGGTACTCCTGTCATGTCTGACGGCTGCCATGCGAATATAAGTTTTTCTTCAGGAGTGAGCATAGTTCCGTGCGCCATCTCCTTTCGCGTAATAGGTCCTACGATTGCCATTCTGATCTGGAATTTGGTTTTTATAGGGTGGTATAGCTACTTTTCAATGTTCAGTGGACATTCAGCTCTTTGGGTGTTTCCTTAGATGATGTGATGACCGTGGCGCACTTGGCGAATATCAAGATAGTGCTACGGGTAGTGACTATTCCTTCTTCGACCGGGAACTTAAGCATTCCGTGAGCTGTGGATGGTACTGCTTCGATTTCTCGTATTCCAGGCCTTCCAATGATACCATTATACGGTGATAATGACCTTACAATCATGAAATTCATCCACGCTTTTGCAGAATGATCTGCGTCTCCTATTGTTACTAAGAGCCTAAGTTGTCCCAACGGCTATATAGTTTTTCCACTAAAACCTGTTAACGATGTCGTCGCCGGGACCATTTGGCTTTTGATTTTTGGCCTGAGCCGGTTGAAGCAGTGCTCGTAGATCACTTCTGTTGAGGAACCCCCGTCTACATACATGCGGTGGATCATATGTCCTTCGATTTCCGCTTCTATGATAAGCGAACATTCTGTCCCTTTACTGCTAGTTAATGGTGGGAACGTAATTTCGTTAACACGGTCAAAGCTTTGAGTCACTTTTTGTCTTGTCATTCTATGCCACGGCTGTACCATATAGATTGCCAGGGACTTGTCTTTGGCCAGGGTCTCCTTCTTTCCAACCTTCGTTTGATCTCGACCCTGCTTAATTTCTTTAATTATGTGAGAGAGCTTCCCTGCTCACACCAACTCCTCAATCTGCTTTTTTAACTGCATACATTCATCCGTGATGTGTCCGTTATCATTGTGAAAGTCGCAAAACTTGTTGTTGCTTCTCTTTTCCATCAGGGTCACCATGGGTGGCGGTGGTTTGAACTTTCATGCTTTAGCCGCAAGGATTTCTTTTGGCGTTCTGGTAAGAGGGGTAAACCTGCTAGACCCCCGTCCTTCTCGCGACTGACCTTAAAAGTCAGATTTCCGTTCAGAAACATTCCTATTGGGTTGAACCTGTGATTTCCATGGTGCGTGACCCTTCTTTTAGAAGCGGTGGCAGTTTCTCCTCGTATGAAGGCAGTGGTGACTGTCATCATTTCTTCTATGGTTTTTGGGACGTGTTCGTTGAGACATTTTGTCAACTCTGGGTTGTTAACCCCATGCATGAATCCGGAGATTCGCATGCATTCAGGGGCTCCCTTCATGCGTCCAGTTTCAACCTTGAACCGCTCTATGAAATCCTCGATGGTCTCTCCATCCCTTTGCTTGATATTGTGGATTTCCACCGGATCTTTTACGTACTTCTTTTGCTGCATGAAATATGCTAAGAAGGCCGTTTTGAGGTCCTTGTATCCGTCTATGCTTTTCGGAGGGAGCTCATCGAACCATACTCTCGCGGTCCCAATCAGGGTAGAATTGAATATATGGCACCACGTAGGCATTGCCCAACGTTCCACCTATGTCGCGGCTTGAATTTTTTTTATGTAATCCTCTGGGTCTCCTGTTCTGTCATAGGTTTTCACGTTATTAGGCATTCGTGTTTTCCACGAACTTTTGAAATTGCGGATTCGAGGTGTGAATGGATCCACCTTTTCACAAGACCAGGGCACAGCTAAGTCGTCTTCGTCCGCAAGCCTGTGCCTTTTTGATTTTGACTTCCAGTGGCCTCCATCTCTGGTGCCGCTCTCCGATACGCGAGATAATGGGGATTCGCTTTCACTTCCTCTTTTCATGATACGAGAGCGATCATTGTCGCGAGAGTGATACCCATGTCTGGCCCCTGTCCTGTAGGAGGAGCAGGTATTATCATATGATTCTTCGATGCCACAGGGACGGTCTCTACTTCGAGGACGATCCCTACTAAGAGAAGAGTCCCATCTGTAAAGGTGGCCTCTACTGTAAGAATGGTCTATGGAGTTTGCCCTATCCGGTCCGGATTTAGTTGTGCTTGGTGAGTAAGTGTCGCTAAGTCGATCAAATGCGCTCTGCCTCCGATGACCTAGCCGGCCAAACACGTTTCCATCATTGTCTTTAAAGCGGTCCTTCACCTTGGGTCTCTCCGACCGGTTACAGTATCTTGCGGACAAGGTCCCCGCACTTGAGTTTTGAGAGCCCTCTGTCATTCTTCTACTTTTCTTTTTATTATCCCTAAAGTCCAGTCTAGTATGGACTTTTTTTCGCTTGTCACAGCGAACCTTTTTCATAATGACCGGCAAAATGTCCTCGTAATGTTCCTCACAGAAGTCTAGGATGTTCACCCTGGGTGCGGCATCCGTTTCCTTTGGCGTTTTTTCTTTTGTTGCAGTATTCATAACCATGGTCACAATGGGGGTTGTATTAGCCATTGCACTCATTTATCTGAGAGTAATTCCTAGTGTATGGTCCCACGGATGACGCCAACTTGTTGATACAAAAGTTAGGTCGGGTCTTATTTGATCCGAATAGGCAGCTATTCGGGTATGTAGAACCTTATTTTTGTATCAAGTGAACTTGTTTAGAGAACTCTGCACAAGAAATAAAGCACCGTTAACCTTATCGTGAGAGCAGATCTTACGATTGGACTCCGGCGTGAGAGTAAGTATATGGTTTTATGAATAATCGAGTGTAATTAGGGTTTGTTATATACATGTATTGATGATAATTGCGTTCCTTTTATAGGCTGGATAATCTTTAGGGTTTTCATAACTTTCGGCCCAAGTTGCGGCCGATATTGTAGGGATTCAGAATTATCCTAACTTATTTAAACAAGTAAAACATATCTCTTATTTAATTAGGTTATCCTTAAAGATAACTTGTGAAGATACCGCGGCCACGGATAGCGTGTCGAAAGCCGCGACCCGCGACCTGCGGGCCCAAGCAGCCGTGACCGCTGTGTTTGGGCCGAGAGTCCATCGTTTAACTTAACAAGCCCGTAATAGTATAAATAGGCCGGGTCGGTCCATACTATACGTCATCAATAGAAGACTGACATATCATCTTCTCAATCGTGAACTAGCTAGCCTGCACAATGACAACAACACACTTATTTATCTTAGAAAACCCAAAAAAAAGTAAATGATCTATCTCAAAATTAAATACCTACCAATAGTTTTTTTCCTTATTCTCGTATATAACTGTGATTATGACTATGGACATGGGACGCTTATTTATACAAAATATAGCCCTGCGTGTAACGCGTGTGGTTGGAATAACTTCTTGTTGTAAGAATATAATAAAATAGATAAAGTTAAAGGCTTGGAGCATAAAATGCTTTTACCTAGTTCAACTGGTGAAAATACTACATTAGGATGATGGATAGTGTTTAATTAGCACTTTTTTGTCAAGGATAATATGCTCGGAAAGAGTTAGCTAGAGTAATATGTAGAATGTTCAACAATCAAAATCACCACAACATTCGAGCCTTCTAGAGAGGACTTATTGAGGCATAACTCATGAAACACTTCACCCAAATTTGTACCGGTGGATCTCCCTCTCTCCAAAAATCCCCATATAAGAAACCCTCATCAGAAACCTCCATCAGAAAGCCCACATAATAAAACAACAATTAAATTAAATATAAATATAAATATGAGATGAATATTGAAATCAAAATTGTAAAGTGTACTTACTTATTTCAGCCAGATGTTTTGAAGTCCGACAATAACTCCGGCCACCAATAACTCATAAATAACAGTATTTAAGCTTTATAGAAAAAAAAGAAAACTATAACCTGGGTTTTGTTATAAAAGACCTCATTCTCTATTTTTGCCGGAGTTATGGTGACCGGAGTTATTGGAGGTGGTTGTAAGTTGGGATCCTTTGTATTCTATTTGGTTATAAATGTCATGAATGTTGTAACTCCAGGAAGGTAGATGGTTGATTTAAGTGGTTGTATTGATTCAGTTAAAACCTTCTCATATACTCGACACTCATTTATTAACAGGGAAGAGCCTTCCTTAATCAATTCAAGAAATCATTACTACTGCACATGTAATCCGAGTCTTATATTATAATAGATTATATGAATATAGATATATTTGTATGTTATATACTATTCGGGCGGAAAGGGGCGGAGATGCTGATGTGTACCGAAGTCAATGTCACAAAACCTTATGTTATTTTCAATTATATTATTCAGTATGTTAGCTCACTTATGTTATTCAGTATGTTAGCTTGTGTGTCAAGGAGTGGTTCCTAAAATAAAGGAGTGGTGATCCATGATCTCCTCCATGTCATCCATGTCAGTAGTGGTTTCCTTTATATGTATTCCTTTTGGATTATCAATGGATATTCAGAAAATTGTCCCAAATCCTCTTCCTTAATTTCTCTGTTTTCCTTCTTAAATTCTGGCTATTGAATCTGATTGATCGGACCACATTAGTGGTATCAGAGCAGTCGTGATCCAATGGAAACCCGTAACAAGAAAACGCTCGAGCAGTTCCAACAGGAGACGCACGATCAATTCGCAAAAGTTAACGACATGTTCCAGCAGTTACTGAACGAATTCCAGACCATCAAGCATGAACGGCACGACAGTGCGTCTGGTTCACGTGGCAAGCTCATCCTCTCGGGTGATAAGGCCAAACCGTACCTCAAGCTTCAGTTTCCTCGTTTCAGCGGAGGAGATCCCACTGGTTGGTTGTACCAGGCCTCCCAATTCTTTGAATTTCAGAGTGTTGCTCCGGAGGAACAGGTCGATGTGGCTTCGATGCACCTCGACGGTATTGCCCTACAATGGCACCGTTGGTTCTCAAAACTTAGAGGACCAGTGACTTGGGCGGAGTTTTCTCAGGCGTTGTTGGCACGCTTTGGACCGACGGATTATGAAAATCCGGCCGAAGCTCTTTCCCGACTAAAACATACGACAACGGTAGCACAATATCAGGAGTCATTCGAGAAGTTGTCTCATCAGGTGGATGGACTTCCCGAGGAATTTTTAATGGCATGTTACATTGGGGGCCTCAAGGATGAAGTCAGATTGGAAGTCAAAATGAAGAAGCCTCGGTCCCTTATAGATGCCATGGGGTTGTCAAGAATGGCAGAAGAGAAATTGGGCCTCGCTAGAAAACAGTCCCAGCCCGTCCGTTTCTCCACCACTTCTTCTGTGGGCCGTTTAACTCCCACCGATTCAGCTGGGATATTAGGCCCAGGCCCAACCACCACTTTAGCTTTACCTAGCCCTCCTACTCGCAGAATCTCAAACACAGAAGCTAAAGCACGTCGCGAGAAGGGTTTGTGTTACTATTGCGATGAAAAGTACTTACCAGGCCATCGATGCACTAAACCTCAATTCTTCATGATACACGATGTTGGGGAAGACGAAGAAACGCCTCCGGCCACCGAGTCAGCAGCCGCCGATTACAGTGAACCCCAGGCCGAAGTCTCCTTCCACGCAATTACAGGTACTATTCATCCTCAAACGTTACGGTTGCCCGGCAAGATTAAGAACAAAGATGTAGTGGTCCTCATTGATGGAGGTAGTACCCATAACTTCATTGACCAGGCATTGGTCGACCGATTTGGCCTCATTATTGACAGGGAGATCACTTTTGATGTTATAGTGGGAAATCGGGAAAAGGTACTCTGCCCAGGCCGTGTTAAAGAACTTTCACTCATTATACAAGGGTATACTATTTCGACAGACTTTTGGGTCTTACCTGTAGCCGCTTGCTCTGTTGTTTTGGGGGTTCAATGGCTCAAGACTTTAGGTCCGGTGGAAACATACTACCAGAAACTCACAATTGGGTTCAAATTAGCTGGTGCAACACATACCCTTCAGGGACTCAAGGCCACCGAACTACAAGCGGTACCTGACCATGAACTAGTAGCTTTGCAGGGGTTAGCTTATCTCTTACAGATTGAGCCTTGTGGTGTGACCGAGCTGACGGGTCACGATCCTTGTTTGGCCATCCAGGAATTACTACATCAGTACGATCGAGTTTTTCAGGGTCCTCGGGGTCTACTACCGATTCTTTCCCAAGACCACCAAATACCTTTATTGCCTAATGCCCGTCCGGTGAGCTCTCGTCCTTACCGCCAGCCTTATTACCAGAAATCAAAAATTGAGAAACAAGTACGGGAATTGCTTCACCAAGGTTTAATCAGACCTAGCCATAGTCCGTTCGCATCACCGGTGTTACTAGTTAAAAAAGTGACGAGACTTGGCGATTTTGTGTAGATTATTGGGCCTTGAATGATATAACAATCAAAGATAAGTATCCAATTCCGGTCATTGACGAGCTTCTGGATGAATTGTATGGAGCCACTATTTATTCAAAATTGGACCTTCGGTCCGGATACCATCAGATACGGGTTCGTGAGCAAGATATTTGTAAAACAGCTTTCCGGACTCATGAAGGGCATTATGAGTTTGTAGTGATGCCTTTCGGGCTTACGAACGCGCCAGCAACCTTCCAGAGTTTAATGAATGACCTCTTCCGGCCCCACTTACGTAAGTTTGTACTTGTGTTTTTCGATGATATATTGGTCTATTCAAAAAACTTAGATGATCACTTGCAACATTTGTCTACTGTTTTGGAGATTTTGGCTACAAACAGGCTTTATTCCAAAATAACCAAGTGTTGTTTTGGGGTATCCAAAGTCAATTATTTGGGCCATGTCATCTCCTCTTCTAGGGTGGCAGTTGACCAATCCAAAGTCCAAGCTGTGTTAGATTGGCCAACCCCGAAAAATGCTAAAAGGGTACGTGGGTTTTTAGGCCTTGCGGGGTATTATCGGAAGTTTATTAAACATTTTGGTACCATGGCAGTCCCCCTTCATAAATTGGTGGGAAAAACGCCCTTTATTTGGGATTCAGTAACCGAAAAAGCCTTTCAACAGCTCAAGCAATCTCTCACGACCACTCCAACCTTGGGGTTACCGGATTGGTCTAAGTCTTTTACTGTGGAATGTGATGCTAGTAGGGTAGGTATTGGGGCCATCCTTACTCAGCAGGGTCGTCCAATCGCGTATTACAGTGCCCCATTAAAAGGGTCCATGTTGGCATGGTCTACTTATGAAAAAGAAATGTTGGCAATAGTCAAGGCGGTCAGGATATCGAGATCATATTTGTTAGGACAGCCTTTTGTGGTCAAGACGGACCACATTAGCCTTAAGTATTTATTGGATCAACGAGTTTCCACACCTGCCCAAGCTCGATGGCTTCCGAAGCTAATGGGTTATGATTTCCGAGTCGAGTATAAAAGGGGGGTGACTAATAGAGGGGCAGATGCGTTATCGAGGCAACCCGAATTTATTTTCTTGGCCGTTTCACATGTTACAGCGGGCTGGTGGGCAGAGTTACAACAGGAAGTAAAGCGGGATACTTACTATCATAATTTACCGGGGTGTTTTCTTACAAAAGTCAGCTCTCACTTGGTGCAACGGGACGGGGTTTGGTTTTATAGGGATGTAATTTTGTTGAGCCCAACCTCGCCTCTTATTTCTAAAGTTTTGCAACATTGTTATGCTTTTCCTGAAGGAGGACATTTTGGCTTCCACAAGACTTTGGCTCGGGTAAAGGAGAGTTTTTGGTGGTCCGGGATCAAAGAAGGGGTGAAAAGGTTTATTCAAGGTTGTCATATATGCCAAAGATTCAAAACAGAAAGTTTTCGACCCGTTGGTTTGCTTCAACCGCTGCCGATTCCATCTCGAATTTGGGAAGACATCAGTATGGATTTTATAGAGGGGTTGCCTCCTTCTAACGGGTTCACTACCATCATGGTAGTTGTTGACCGCCTATCTAAGTATTCTCATTTTGTGTTGATCCGACACCCATTTACTGCAGCTACGATCGCTAAAGAGTTTGTATCCCATGTTGTTAAGTTGCATGGCATTCCTTCCACCATAGTAAGTAACCGAGATAAAGTCTTTATTAGTTCATTATGGCAAGCACTTTTTAAACTACATGGAACGGATTTATGTTTGAGTTCTAGCTACCATCCCCAAACGGATGGTCAAACGGAAGTAGTCAACCGAACCCTTGAGCAATATCTTCGTTGTTTCGCGGGAGACCAACCAAAAAAATAGGCGGACTGGCTCTCATGGGCAGAATTTAGTTATAACACATCAGTTCATTCGGCCACCAAAATGACCCCTTTCGAAGTTGTGTATGGCCGCCCACCTCCTCGGGTTCTTACATATGTTCTAGGAACTTCTAAAGATCAAGCTGTTGAGGAGTTCTTGCTTAATCGGGACAAGTTATTGCATGACTTACGTTCCAATTTGTTGTTAGCCAAGGACCGAATGAAGTCTAAAGCTGATTCGAAGAGACGTGAAGTGGAGTTTTCTGTGGGAGACATGGTTTATTTGAAGCTTCAACCGTACAGGCAATCGACAGTCGCAGTCCGTTTATCGGCTAAGGTAGGCCCTAAGTTTTTTGGTCCATATAAAATTATTGAACGTGTGGGGCCTGTTGCGTATCGGTTAGAGCTTCCACCCGGGGCCTTTATTCATAATGTGTTTCATGTGAGCTTACTAAAAAAATGCCAAGGGGACCCTCCCATTCCAGTTTCATCTGAAGTCAGTCCAGCGGACCTGCCAACCGGGCCACAACCTGAGGTTGTCTTAGAGGAAATGGTGGTACAAAAGGGCAAGTATCGACCCAAGACGGAAGTTTTGGTTAAATGGCAGGGATTTCCTCGCGAAGATGCTACTTGGGAGACTAAATGGCGTTTTCAGAAGGCGTATCCCGACTTTCACCTTGAGGACAAGGCGAATTCAAGCGGTGGGGATTGATGTGTACCGAAGTCAATGTCACAAAACCTTATGTTATTTTCAATTATGTTAGTCAGTATGTTTAGCTTGGTGTCAATGGGTGACTCCTAAAATAAAGGAGTGGTGATCCATGATCTCCTCCATGTCAGTAGTGGTTTCCTTTATATGTCTTCCTTTTGGATTATTAATGGGTAATCAGAAAATTATCCCAAATCCTCTTCCTTAATTTCTCTTTGTTTCCTTCTTAAATTCTGGCTATTGAATCTGATTGATCGGACCACATTAACATACAACACAAAGAAAAAAAATACATTATAACGTGGTTGGTGATCTTGGCGCTGGTACATATGGCGCGAGGTTTGGTGTGGAGTTCGAATTACCTGTCGGCGTTATCCCTTGGCGCAAGAGGTTATCAAGTCTTGTACCGAACTCTCTAATGAACGTAAGTGTGTTGATATATAGTTTATAAAATGTGAGCATCTAGTTTGTTTCTCTCGGGGCTTTGACAATCCTGTATATAGCGTTCGCCCTTCTTTCAAGTCGAATTTCTTATAGTAGATTCATAATCAATGAAATCCAATATACAAAAAGATTCAGAAACAAAACAGTATTAGATAATATTATAGGTGAATTCGTGCCCAAAATCATAAAAATGATGGCTATTATTTAAAAGATTAGGACGCCCCTCATTTTTTTTTGTTTTTTTTCACCCGAGTTTCTGACTCAACATTTTAAGCCGACTAATTCCTGGGAGACTACTCTTTTTTATAGCCTAGGCGTAGATGAACCTTCGTGACATAATGGGCACATGTTTACTCTTAAATGGAGAACATGACAATTATTTTTAGAAAAAAATCTTATATATTTAAAATATAGTAATTATCTATTTAAATATGAATGCGGTGTTAGGTTTAGATATTGTTTTTTCGGTTTTAGGTTTTTTCTAAAATATTTCGTGTAACATGAGTACATTAGCATGTGTCTATTTGAGCTCGTCCTCGTTTAAGCCTAAGCCTGCTCGGGCCCAACCCGTTTGCCACCTCAGATAATATGAACACCAAACACAAAAACACATCTAAAGATAAAGTTAAGAAAGATTTCAAGATCTGTAGCTAGCGTTATAAGAAATATACATGCAAATCGAAAAAGTTGGTAATCCAATACAACAAGGTTTTTAACCCGCGCTCCGCTGCGGAGCGCGGGATTTTACGTTAAGACCACTATAGAATTGCTTATACACTGAACAACTGCTTATATACTGATTTCTAGTTCCGAAAAGTTCGAATGAAGGCACTACATAACTGTTAGGATCCATGGAGCCACATTAGGATAAATGGGGCCACATTGCTTCCTATAGTTGGTGCACAACTGTTCTAGCTGATCCACTTACAAGGATACCTTTTTCAAACGCATGAAATGATATCTAGAGATATGTCAACATGTTACGGCTTTTGATCATCCATCTGCAATAAACATGGCGACTTTTGTCATGAAACAAATTGTGACACCACTTTTCTGGTTATAACGTTGGCAACCAAACCTCCTAAAATTATACATAAAGTGGTTTGTTTATGGACAGTTGGTACTACCTGGTGTCACGACACATTTGCAGGGCCTTCCTATTTGTGTCACGTTTTCAGGCACCTGTACTGAAGTCGCAGCTCGTCTCCTAGAGTCGCGCGTTCTTTAAATAGAACACATTTAATTTTTGTAATTTGACTCCAACGTTATTTTAAAAATCTTGCACATGCCTGCAAAATTCACAACCACAATTAAAACACTAAAAAGTTGAGCCTAAACAAATTTCCAAATACTGAATTAAATTTCGAAATGCATTTTTAAGATGAAACTAAATTACCAATTTAACTAACCTAAAAGCTAACATCATTTTCAAGGAT